>JAODAL010031002.1:0-49094 GCA_025379985.1 Phyllomedusa bahiana | reverse complement strand
TTCGAAAACTTTAGCCTTGAGCTCCATCGAAAGGGGGCCAAAAAAATTTTTTAAAAAAAAAAAAAAACCCGATTTCTCATAAACTGATTCCCCCCAACCAGGTGTTGCCAGTCCCAGAAAAGACACTAGGCTCATTATGAAAACTATCTAGGTCTAAAACTTTCTTTGTTGCCCATAGCAACCAATCAGAGCGCCCCTCTCATTATTTCAGAGCACTGTATGAAATGAAAGGGGAGCCTGATTGGTTGCTATAAAAAGTCTTAGATCTAGACAGTTTTTATACATGTCCCCCATAGTTCCTGTCTGGACACTGATCTCTATCAGCAAAAGGGAGACCAGCCAGCCCCGCCAGGAGTCTGATTTCCTCTAGGGTTAGCTTTTTGTTTTATTGGAAAGTAAAAATGTACGGCAAAACTCCTGATGTTAAGGTACGTGAAAAAATAATATGCCATTCCTTGCAACACTACCACCAAGTTCAAAATTGCCTCTAGGAAGAAACATCAGCACACGAACTGCTTGTCAAAAACTTAATAGATTGTGTTTCCGTGGCTGAGCAGCTGCACAGAAATCTGAGATCACCAAATGCAACGCCAAAGGTAGCCTGGAGTCGTGTAAATCACACCGCTATTGGACTTTGAAACACGTTCCCTGGAGCAATGAAAAATTCACTACCTAAAAATTTGTGGAACAAATTTGAGTTTGGTAGACGCTCTCAGCCTAATTGTGTGAAGCCAATTTTAAAACAGGGTATAATTTTTTGGAAGTTGATAACATGGTTTTGGCTGGGGCTGTAAATTTAAGTGTGATAAAATCTTAAAGGGACATTAAAAATCAAAGCGCGTACCAGCTTTTCCTTCATTAATCCCTCATTTTATTTGACCGATTTTGTCCCGTAGCACAATTAAAATTGAAAAAAATATATAGAAACATTTCCTGTCCAAGGAGCTTTGCCATGCCCTTCTTTTTCACTGTCCAGTGCCCAGCTGTAAGATGACTAGATGAAGTAGGAGTCTCACCACTCCCAAATTGTGTAACTGGGACAATTTACCATAATGCCTCGGGAAACTTGGAAGTGGGCTGAAGACATATTTTTTTCCATTTTTTATATAGAAAGCTCCCCCCCCCATCTTTTTCCTTGAAAAACGTTAGGCTATGTTCCCCTTCTTAAAATGGGAGTATTTAAAATCCCTATTTCGGCGTATCCCCCAAATAAGGGGTGAAATATGTCCCTTCATTATGGAACCATAGTTCTCATGAGAATATGTATTACATCTCCTTGTTGGGGTATATGCGCCGGGGTTAAAGAAAAGTCTATGGGGCCGGCCGCCCCCAGCCCCCCCGAGCACACGGCGTAATTGCGGGCGAAATACATCCCGCAATTATTGCCGTGTGAACCTTGCCTTAGGGTATGGTTACAAGGCGTACTTACAGACGTTTATAGATAAGTGTTTGGATCGTGTTTCCGCCCCTAAACAGACCCAAACAAACATCTAACAATGTGCAGTGTGTTTTACGTTGCTTTCAATGTAAAACATGCATCGGCGTTCAGAGTAATCGCCAATGCGTTTTTCGGATCTGTGCAAAGAATTGACCTGTCAATTCTTGATCCGAAAGACGCAGCAGGCGCCCTATTTAAAACTACAGGGTGTGATCCTGCTGCAGCCAAAACACATCCAAACATGCACCTGAATGTTTGGATTTTCATATCCAACACTCCATGTGAACATACCCTTATTATTGTCCAGGGCTGTGGAGTCGTAGTCGTGGAGTCGGTGGCTATTTTGAAGGAGTCGGAGTCTTCAAATAATGGACCGACTCCGACTCCCAAAATATATAATAAGTTGGTCCAGTTACTTCGATGAAAGTGCAAGAGGAAGAGGCATTGGGTCCAGCCAGTGCTACTGCTCCCATATCTTCAGCCTCATCACATGAGGAGTGTAATTGATGACATGGAGCAGGCAAGGCGCTGCCCCAGGGGAAAAGATTCCGCCCCCAAAGGGCAAAACAGATTTCAGCAAAATTTTTCACCTGTTTTCAAAGTAGAAGAATTTAATCATTCATCAAAACTGACTGTGGCTGAGGCAATTCCTTTATACCCTGACATGTTAGAATTTTGCTCCTGTGGTTTGTTTTGCCCCCAACCCAAGTTAGTGTTTCTATCCTGGAAATAATTAGATCAGATGTGAGGTCATGTATGCAGGATCTGATGGAGGCAATTACTATTTTCAGAACAAATTCAGAGACTCCACAAATGTTCCTGTAGTGTTTTGATATTTACAATTTTTTGTGTTCTAAAGTCATATCCAATAAATATTTTTTACACTGACAAGCAAATGGTAACAATGGTTTGAACTTGTGACTTTCAGGCTCCATATCTTCCATCCACTACAGCTTTGAGGCTACTGTAATTTTATATACAGCCCATCTTAACCTATCTTTACATAAATTTGACTTGCAAATATTTTTGCATCTGCTTAGTTATAGTTTTGCTCCTAAAAAATCAAAATGTTAATTTTTATTATTTTGTTAGTATTTGGGAAATCTATCTTTGGTTTTCAGCACTGCCTGAATCCTTCTGGGCTCTGAATCGGATTCAGGCACATCTTGACCAAAATCTGATCCCAGGTCTCTTCTACACATTCTCAATGTTGGTTTTAGGGCTAGACTTGGATACAAATACAGCTTTTTCTTCAACTCTACCCACAAGTGTTCAAAAGATCAAATAACATGTTTACCCTTTTGCTTGTCAGTGTCTGTTCCCCAAATATGCTTGATTTATTGTATCCCTAAGGGGATAAACAGCCCGATGTTACCATTTTTACTACAGTAAAGTTATTACTTAAACATGCGCCATGTATGAGGGAGTCGGGAGTCAGAGGTTTGGGAAATTGAGGAGTCAGAGTCGGGGCTTCGGCTTGCCGACTCCACTGCCCTGTTATTGTCTGCTGGATGTGGCAGCTGTTGCTATTCCTTTAATATACAGCCATTTTCACTTTCTAGTGTAACAGAAATCTACATCTGTGATTTAGTTATAAAATGATGTGCTGATTTGTTAATATTTCTTTATAGAGTTATCACAGTTTTTATTTTACTAATACTGGCCTGCAAAGACATCAATTAAAAATTACAAGTGGACTGCCTACAGTCACTACTAAAGAACATGTTCCATGCATATTCTATGTGTAATATGTATTAGAATACATGTGTGTATAATATTTTATACATATATATATAGTGTGTATAGCACATATCATGGTTTCTAACAGGAAAACACAATAGTTCAATTAGAAAACTGGTGTACAAGTAAAAAGGACAAGGGTCTGACCACACTGAAGCTATGTTCACACAGCTTATTCACGCCGTAATTGCGGGACAGATTTCGCCCGCAATTACGGTGTGTGCTGGGGCGGGGGGGGGGGGCGGCCACCCGCTCGTCGGCCCCATAGACATTCATGATCCACGCCGCGTATCCCGCCAGGATAATTGACATGTCACTTTCTCCCCGCTCGCCGTATTTCACGAGCGGGGAGAGGAGATGGAATCCATAGTTCTCTATGAGAACTGTGGAGTACCGTAATGACTGGGACCGATTTCAGCTGTAATTCACGCAGTACAGCGCGAAATACAGACTGAAATCCGTCCCAAAATAAGCCGTGTGAACATAGCCTTAATGTGAAAAAAATGCAGCAGAAGCTAGGACATGGATAAGAGCAAGGAAATCAGGGTAATTCCCATCCTAAAATGTAATAAAATCTGCATCAAGAACAAAGTAAAATAGGTGGCAGGAAGCCAAGGATTTACTTTGGAATTGTTACATTTAACACACTATTTCCCCATGGGGAAAACCACACTATGAACAGATGGAATAAGGGTACAGTTTTATTTTTGGTAATTACCCCAAAACCTGTTCAAGGGTTTGATTTGGTATTGCAGCATAGGTGAATAGGGTTGCACTGCAATACAACCTAATGACGGGTGTAGTACTGTTTTCGGAAGCCACCAACTAAACATGGATAGCATATTCCAAACAATGTTTCCCCTCTTATTTTAAAGGAGGGGTGGGGGGATTAAAGCCTTTCAGACCATGGCTAATGGAATTTAAGCACATCTGGTACAGTTTCATTTCAGAACATGAAATCTTTACATCTATTTTGTGACATAACGATGGTACGTTAGAGTTTACCACTATTGCATTAAATTAATGGTGGGCTCAGACAATATACATGGGGCTTAAAGGGAACCTGTCACATTGCACATGTTATCTGATCTGCTAGCAGCATGTTAGACATCAGGAGAAGCAGAGCTGATTGATATACAGTATAGTTCTGGGACCACAATCTCCCTCTTTTTACTTTATACATCCAGTACTGCAGCAAAGTAGGTCTCTTGCTTTTCCTAGTGCCTCAGAAAGCAGGCCCCCTCAATCCATCTTTTCTAAAGCCCTAGCTTCAGAACTACTGCTACAGTACTCAAAATGAGGATTCCTGCATTATTTCACCTTTGAAAACATTGAACTGTTGTTTCTATTGTTTTGACCATTTTTTCAGTGAAGCTAAATCATTCTCAGTGTTGCAGATGCCTCCAGGGTCAAGTGTTGTAAACCTGTAGAACATTTTAAAATAATCTGCTGGGGTGATCATGTTTTCTAACCCAGATATATAGTTTGTAGTCAGATTCAGTGGAACTTGTATTACATGCATTTAAATGTCTGCTTATTCTGGGTTAGAGTCCAGTAGTCTGTCTTTTCAGTGACTGACAGCCTTCCTTGCATGAATGTATATACGGACTTGTCGGTCAGTCACCGATTAGACCGCCTACTGGGCACCTTAATCCAGAATAAGCAGGGATTTTAACGTATAAAATACAATTTTTGCTGAATCTTTCCCTACACGACTATACATCTCTGTTCAGCTCTTTCTGCTCTATAACATGCTACACAGAAGATCAGAAAACATGATCACAGCAACAGATCCCTTTTAAATGCTCTATACAGGTTTACAAAGAATTGTTCCGACCACACTTGATCCTGGAGGCATCTGCAACATAGAAAATGATTTAGCTTTACTGAAAAAAAATGGTCAAGACAATAGAAACTACACTTCGGTGTTTTCAAAGGTAAAATAATGTACTTGGGGGGGCAAAAAGGAATCCCTCCAGCTGTTGGTAAACTACAACTCCCATCATGCATTTGTATAATCTAGAACAGTGGGCATGATGGGAGTTGTAGTTTCCCAGCAGCTGGAGGGCCACAGTTGACACCCCTGCGCTAGAGCTTCAGAAATGATGGATTCAGGGGGTCTGATTTCTGAGAGCTTCAAAATAAGGCAACACTGCAGGAAGGTAGTAGGGAAAGCAAGAGACATGCTTTGCTGCATAGCTGGATGTACAACCAGCAAAAAAAAGGAATATTGTGATCTCGTTGCATCTGGAATAACGGGCCTCACTTATCAAACGAACTGTAACACAGTCTTTGTCACTCATATCAACCAGAGCTCACTTCTCGGCCTCATGGCTAAGATCAAGTGTAGTATCTGTTCTTATCAGTCGTCTTGGCGGTTTAAGGGGGCCGCTATAGGATGGCTGTGTCTGAGCAGAGAACCACACTGGGGGTAGGGAGGGGGTGTACGCGGTTGCTTGAGAGACAGCAGCCGTAGGTGACTCCCCCCCCCTCAGGATCGAAGCCATGTAGGTTTGAGGGGACTATGAAGCCCTAAGTGTGATGTGCCCCAGGATTGACGACCCTGGGGTGCCTTAACTCACTGGGTATGGGACCCCACTTGAATTTTGGCACATTTGCACGGCACTTTATCTTTCACTGTCCCTGAAAGCACACGTCCTTATTCCCCGGCCTTCTGGCTAGGAAATAGGGAAATTTTTATCATTTCCGGCCGGATGTCTGGGCAGTATCCACTGCGCACATTCACCTATTTATTTTTCACGTCACGTGTGTTTCGTTGGTCACTATTTGTGTTTGGATTTTGGGATGCGGTACCCTTCTGGGACTCCCCCGAGGTCTAGGGGGAGAATGTGTGGCCATCAGGTTCCTTTCTCCCCTACAAACCCCAGCACTCTTTGGAGTCGGCCACCAGGTGAGCACTTGGTCGAAGTTTGGTGTGGCAGGCAATTCTGACACCAATGTGCAAGCTTGTAGGTTCCATCTGCTTTGGCAGTGGGACCACCTGCCACTCTTCGGAGTCGGCTCCCTGATGCACTTGGTTGAGGTTTGGGGTGGCGCCCATTCCGATGCCAGGTGTAGTTCGTTGGCCCGATCTGCTTCGCATTTAGGGCTGTTTGTGAAAACCCCATGCAGATGCCTTCTGGCTCGGTTGGGGGAGCAATTTTTGTTCTCTCTCTGCTTCGGCGAAGGGAATACGTATCGTGTATTCCTGTGCAGGGCCTTCTGGCCCGGCAGGGATACTTTTTCCCTTCCAGGTAATGGGGGACCCATTACTTTTTAGCCTGGGTCTGCGATAGACCGTATCCTGATGCACTGTTTTTGTGTGGCATTCGTGTTCAACTTTTTTTTGTGCATTTTGGTGTTAGTTGCACGTTCTTAGGGCTTCAAAAAAAAAAAAAAAAATAAATAAACCATAGCACAGCTTTCATTTCTCCAAAGCAGTTTAGAAAATGAAAGCGTTGCGACTGACAAAGACTGTTTTACAGCTACAGATTTTGAAAAAAACGAGGTATATTGGATTTAGTTCTGGAGACCTCACCAGACATCGACAAAAAATCAAATGGGTCTAAAGACGTGCTACAAATATGGTGGAAAATCTTGAGCACAAAACTAAAAACTTTATTTGGCCGGAAGTCAGAAAAGTGTGTGTGTGTATTAGTTCGACCTCTTAGCAGGAAGTGGCTTTAGGGGATCAATCCTTCAAATAACGTACTGCAGGAACGTGACTTTAAAGGGAATGTGTCATCAAAAAATGAGGCATTGTTTAAGTCCCGTTTTATGTTAAACACATTTTTTAGGATTTTTTTTATTTTTCGTATCACTTTCAATATATTTTAATAATTCTTAAGTCCTGCAGTTTTCACTCTGGCCAGAGATGCTTTACAGTAGCTTCATGCACATAGAAGACTTGAAACTGACTCAGTCCCATTCACTTCTATAGGAGTTTTCTAGGCATGACCTGTGACCTGGGAAGAAATCAGTGTGCAGGGAGGTGAAAGGGTGAACTGTGATTGGTGCATCCTGTGTTATCTATTCACACTGGTGTCTCCTTTCAGTTTGACCCTCTTTGTGCTGATAATGAGCAGACAACTGAGTATCTTTCTCTACAGAACAGGAAGTGTTAGGCTATTATTAGGTTTAGTGGCCAAATGAAAACTGCAGGATTTTAAGAATTATTAAAAAATATTGAAAGGGGATCTGGAAATTAAAAAAAAAAAAATATATTATATATAATAATATTATATATATATATAACCAAAAATTCTAAAAAGTGTGTTTAACATAAAAACGTGAGTTAAATAAGTCATTTTTGATTACACATTCCCCTTAATTAGAAACTAGACAATGACTAGGGAGTGGAATCCGAGATTAGTTGGAGGGGGTTCAGAATTAATGCTAGAAAATATTTTACGGAAAAAAGTAGATGCCTAGAAAAGATGTGGTTGGAGAAGTCACACTAAGTTAATGTAAACCTGCCTGGGGTCAACAGGTTTTGATATGAAGCTAAAATTACAATAAAAATAGAGGGGCAGTCTTTATGTGGTCTTTTTTCGCTATCAGAATTTTAAGTTCTCTATGTTCTCTACAATGATGCAAAATACTAACCTAAATACATAAGTGTGAATAAGACTGCATAACACAGGGAGTATGTTAACCAACTAAAGGCACTATGGTTTGTTTTCTTAAGTGGTCCATCTGATTAAAGCCCCATTAATATCACATTTTCGGCCTCAATCAGTGGTATCTGTTAGGAAGCCTTGAATTTATCCCAATGTATAGCACAGCAGGGCGATAGGAATCTATAAGTGTAAGTAGTATTATTTGGACTACTTCTGCTCTACTTACCTGTTGTACATACTTATGGCCAAAGGTGTGGCTATGAATTCATACAATTTTGTTGTTGAAATAAATATTTAGGATTCTGTTACAGAATGTTTTACAAATTTAAGTCTTAAATGAATAAGCAAGACCAAAACACCACACTGTTAGAACAAAAAGAAAGCCTGCAAATTAAAATTGCAGTTTTATTGACAATACTGCCGCACACCTCCACCCACGCCAAGAAAGGCCAAAGTAAACAGCAACTTCAGACAGAATTTTTTTTTTTTTTTTTATATCTTTGGCCTTTGTACTCATCCAAACCCACCTAAAGTACAGCTAAAAATATGCTCAAAAAAATAAAATAAAATAAAAAACAAAATAAAAAGTTACTGGAATGATCAGAATATTTTTTTTCTTATATGGGAATTTAGTCTTATTTATTTAGGTTTTTTTTGTAACAACTTTTTTTTTTCATTTTTTTGTAAAGATTTCTCCATTTGCTCCCCTTGGAGAAGAAACAGCCCTGGGCTTACTCCACCCTACCCGCCCCCCCACCCAGAAAAAGAACAAAATACATCAGGGTTACATTGGCAGAAATCTACAGGTGCAATTACAAGAAAAAAACTAAAATAAAATGACATGTGTAATTTAAAAGCCCCACACCCTGTCAGCCGGATTCCCGGTACAGAAAAAAGGACAGCTGTATACCAATATGTACAAAAATATAAAATGTAAATAAAAAATACAAACATAGGAACCCCATTCAAGGGTGTTTCTTAGCCCCCCCATTTCAGAATTTTAAAAAGGAAAAGCAATTTTTTTTGCTACTATGAACTTACCCCCCCATCCCCTCTATTCCCTCCCTCTCATGACAGTGGATGACAGCTAGTAAACGCAACCCAAACTGGCAGTGAAAGGGTTGGCCCACTCGATTTAAGAGGACCAGGGGCTGCTTTAAAAAAAATGCACCAGGGGGCACATTAACTTGCACTGCAGATGCAGTAAATGTGCACGGACGGAGAAAAGGGTCATGGGAACCTGCATGAAGGGTGGGACGGATGCATCACTTTAAGTGACCATATTCTGAGCGTGATAGGGGTGGGGAGGCGGTGGAGAAGGATTATATATAGAATTTATTTTCAGACAGGGAATCGCCCCTCTCTAGTCATCTTCATCCCTTTTCGGCTTCTTTTTTCCAACGTCTTCTTCGTCCTATATAGGAAAAATACATAAATATTTAACTCCATGAAGAATGTTAAACAGGAATACAGAGCTGGCAATAATCAAGAACTTCAAAAGGCTCCACACCATTACCTTATTTTTAATGCAAACAAATCTTTCACCAACAATCGAATAGTTCATTATCTGATTAATTTCTCTGTACAGGTCCCATTGAAATCAATGGGCTAGAAGTGTAAGAAGCAGAGGTGCCATACAAGAGGCTCATGAAAGCTGTTCTCCAATGTGGCTAAGAGGATAAACCTGGACCCGCTGACCACTATTTACTGAGTAATCCCTAGAAGACTGTAAACCAGCTAGTTTAACATGCAATTAAAAATGGCTTTTATAAGACGGCTCTCTTAAGATTGAAGTCACAAAATGCAATATGCATGTCAAACTTGAGGGGCACCAACTCTAAATGATATCTGGGAACAGGTTGTCTGGGGGGAGCCACAACCAAGTGTGTCCATGCATGTAAGCTGTCATTTTAGGATTGGAAGAGGCTATGGCTAATATGGAAATACTGACGTGAAAAAATAATATCTGGGTAAGAGTCTACCACTGTGATCATTACTTTACCTCACATCTGGGGAACATTGATAAGATTGTGAATAATTGCTATTTTAACCTCTGTGCCTTAGAAAGAATGTCCAATCAGGACAACGCCTTTCACTATGTCTTATTAGGGCATAGCGACATGAGAATGTGGCTCCTCATTTAGAAGCCCCCCTTATGATCCAAAGCAGGAGTTCCTAAAAAGGTATTATGTTGTATTTTCAATTGAAGGGCTGTGTGCAAGTACCCCACGTTCTATTTTCTTTTTACTTACATCGTCATCTTCTATTGCTCTTTTCGCAGTGGGTCCCTCTGTTTCATCATCATCTTCATCATCGTCTCCTAACATGACAAGTCTTGTTTTAATATACAACTACAATTTAATACTGTTAACCTTAAACCAAATGTCTAAATTTACTTATTTTTTTTAAATTTCACTAAAAGTTTAGGTGGAATGCATTAAGTTACACATTACTGAATTTCATTGTCCAACTTGACCCAGTACTTTGGCACCAGTAACGTAGATGTGAAACCTGGAACATCTGATTGTACTCTGGATGGCATGTTAAGCCAACATTGGTAATATGAAACTAGGTACTTGTTGAAGTTGAATTATAACGTAAATGTCCATCCACACAAAACTATTCTAAGAAACTGTTGCTGTATGACGCTTAAAGACATGCACTTCACCAGTATGCCTAAACATAAAGTGTATTATGCACCTCTTTCTTCAAATATTGTGTAGGGTGCAGACATCCTTAGAATAGTAATATAACCTAATCTGTAAAGTAATTTTTCCCTTATAGGTCCATTCTAAAAGAAGGAATGAATTCAGAGTATGCTCGGTCCCACATATTTTCCTCTACCCCAGCACTGAGCATACTCCCTTATCTTGCTCACAAAATAAACATCTTAAAAAGTTTTATGACTCAACAGTACCTTCTACTTCATCCTCTTCATCATCTTCATCAACATCTTCCTCTTCATCTCCCTCATTATCCGCACCATCCTCTCCATTCTCTTCATTCTCCTAAAGTAAATGGTTAAATTATTAATACAAATGAAGAAAAGTAGACATTTCCTTTAGTATGAATACAAATGTACCCTAATAGATTGTACGGTCTCACGAGCAGGGCCCTCACACCTCGTGTCTCATCTGCAAGTACTTTTTAATGTGTAATGTCTGTACTTATACCCTCTAAATTGTAAAGTGCTGCGGAATATGTTGGCGCTATATAAAGATTAGTATGTCTGACAGATGACCGCAGTGGACAGGTGTATATATTTTTTTATATATAGGCTTAATTTCCAGTAGCTACACTCCATAGCATAACTCACAGCATACTTTTTAGTAGTCTTCAAGATTCTGAAGTTTTACATCCAACCATTTGTGATAAAGATGTAACCAAATCAAAACAATGTGATGGGTAAAATGTATCGTATGGGTTCTGCTTCAGAGCCCTCTAGAGGTTTGTGCAGGCATTACATCTACAGACGATTAGATGAACAGGTTAAGGACATGGCAGCATTCATGAACACTTACTGCTTTCCCATTGGCTGCCTGATCCTTTCCGTTTTCTGTTTCTTCAACAGGGTCCTTGTCTTTTGTCTTCAAGTCCTAGACAGGAATAAGGACGTAACAATTACAACTCTAAGTTTTAGGCAGTAAAAGCAGTCACTTGGCATAGACATTCAGCACCCACTATGTTTATGTGGTAGTTTGGTCTCCACATTCATCCTAAAGCAGGAAACAGCACGCTGTTATATCAACCAACACAGTGTGTTTTACAACTGGAATTAGATCCCAAATGACTTACAGCACATATTGGTCAACATATAGACCAATCAGAGGAGGGCCATAGTATCTACAGTCTATGCAGCAGGAAGGAACCTATAGCCACATGTATGAAAACGGTCTAGCTCTAAAACGCACTTTGTTGCCCATAGCAACCTGAGCTCCCCTTTCCTTTCATATAGTGCTCTGGTAAAATGAGAGGGGCGCTCTGATCGGTTGCTATGGGCAAGAACGTGAGTTTTAGACCAACATTTTCATACATGTGGCCCCTAATCCCTTTCTAAGCATCTGACTGACCACAATGGTATTTACCCTTTAATTTGCACAAACCAAAATAGTCCTCTGTGAGGTGCAAAAAAATCTATCTTAGGCACATTATGATGAAAGGCTTTGGAAATAGGGGGGAGTCTCAACCCAAGTCATACAGGAAACCAGATGACAATCCAGAAAATGCACAAACCCTAATAGGTGACTAACCACTTATAGCTCAATGGACCTCATGTATGAAAGTTGTCTAAGCAGTAAGACTGTTTTTGTTGCCCATAGCAACCAGAGCTCAGCTTTTATTTTACCAGAGCACTATATGAAATAAAAGCGGAGCTCTTATTGGTTGCTATGGGCAACAAAGACAGTCTTACTGCTAGACCGCTTTCATACAGGAAGTTCAGTGTTAAATGTTTAGGTGCCTTCTCGTGGACACTAATAAGGCCTTATATATTAAAGCTGTCTAGGTGTAAGACTTTCTTTGTTGTCGATAGCAACCAGAGCTCCCCTTTCATTTCATGTAGTGCTCTGTAAAAATGAGAGGGGAGCTCTGATTAGTTGCTATGGGCAACAAAAAGTCTTAGACTTGGACAGTTTTCATACATGTCCCCCAAAGTCACTGACTGGGCTTGGGACTAAGCTTATTTACAGGGCAATGATTTCAGCAAACTCCCATGTATGAGAGATGGCCCAACTACAGCCAACTCTAACACCAGCCATGAGCCGTACCAATCTCATCCACTCTACGGGGCAGGCTTTGTGCTCCCCCCACACTGCACGCTTTAAATCTCATTTCAAATCTCGAGCCCCTCTAGCTGTGCAGCTATTGGTCAGCTCCGGGCTTCTATCCCCGCCCATGTCCTTATCCTGCGTTCCGGAGCCGCTGATTGGCCAGCGCCTTCTCGTCTCCGCCCACACCAATCGCACAGGCTCACGGGATTTGTAGATCGCTGACACTAGGCTCGCCTTACTCCCTTATGCAGACACGCCCGGAGAGAAAAGGCGGAGAAACTACAGCTCCCAGTAGGCTGTTCAAAGCGAGTTATGGTGTGTGACGCACTGGCTTCACGCTGGGGGTGAACAATGATGTATAGAATAAACGACGGAACATGGTAATTGACTGTAAATTATAGCAGTTTCCATGGGCAGGAGGTGAGGAGCCCGACACTGCGCGTCAGGGGTTAATCGCCGTCCTGTCTCCACTGTCCTTGTACGAGATGACAGCGCCGTACTTCTCGCAGGTAGACCGTGTGCCATGAGCGGAGCCAGTAATTAGCCCTCCCCCACCTCTAATTACAGGCTCTGCCTTTAAAGTCTTAATCCGGTTACCATCTGTCCCCCTCCCTGTACTCCCTCCAGATTCATCGTCTCCCCCGGGACTGAGCCGGTGGACGTGGTGGAGAACTGTGTACAACACAAACAAGTGGCAGCCCCCCCCCCCCCCCTCATCATAACTCATCCGCGCAGCTGGGACCTCATTAACCCCTGCACGGCAACAAAGGCTGCGGCGACTCCTGACAAGTGGCGCACGTCCTGCCGCAATCGAACACTGCCCGTCAGTGCCAGCTGGAGCCGCCCGAGCACCCGCAGGTCATACATCCCCATCTACTATACGGAGCTGTCATCCGTGCGATTCTCCATCGCGGGGGATGGCGGTCCACCCACCCTCTCTGCGTGGGCACCGGCCGGGAACACGCAGCTCCTTAGCCTCGAAACTTTAGCCCGAGACAAGTCAATGGGAGACATGGCTGAGAATGGAGACATCTGGTACCCAGCTCCAGAGCGCTCTTCACACTGATAACACCCGAGCCTTCATCTTATCGGATGACACTTAGACGAGGAAATGATTAACAGCTCTGTCTACCGGGCTTTACTCATCAGCTGTAACGCGGAGCCCACCGCCGATCATCGTACCATACAACCCACCACTGAGATCCCTGCTGCCCTACAGCCTGCTGCCCGTCGCTGATCACCGCACAGCACGGAGCCTACTGCAATCATCGCACCGTATAAGCCAGCAGCGATCGTCGTACAGTGCAGCCTAAAGTCCATTACTGATCATGCTGCCCTACAGCGCAGTACCGATCATTCCACCGGACAGCCTAGAGCCCACCACCAATCATTCTACCTCAACAACCTATTGTTGATCATCGTACCGTACAGCCGGAAGCCCATCGCCAATCCTGACACCCTACAGCCCGGAACCCCCTACCATCCTAGCCTAGGAGCCTATTAGTTATCATAGTAGTCTACAACCCGGAGCCCATCGGCGATCATGGTACCCTACAACCCGGAGCCCCCTACCGATCCTACTCTAGGAGTCCATTAGTTATCATAGTAGTCTACAATCCGTAGAACAGTACCGATCCTACCGCATAACCCGGAGCCCAGTTCCGATCCTACCCTAGGAGCCCAACACTTATAGTACTCAACAGCCCACTACTCAACATCGTTTGACACAACCCGGAGCCCAGTACCGATCATCCTTACTCACAGCCCGGAGCCCATTGCCGATTATAATACTCTACGAGCCCCGTACTGATCATCGTTCCTACAGCCCAAATCCCAGTACTGATCGTCCCCAACTCCCAACTTGTCCAGCAAGTATTACACGGCAGGTGCAGCAACAATGGGGACAGCACCGCCGGACACCAAAGCTGTGCATTCCTCCAGCCCGCTTACCTTGGTTGCTGCCTTCTCTAGACTGGCGTCCACTGCTGTGTCTGACATGGTTAATGGAATAAAATATAATCTAGTCTATAGATGGAGAAAATAAAAAAGAAAAGTGCAGGTAGATCCCGGGGACTTGGAGGAGCGGGGAGGCTGGTGCGGGAACAATGCAAAGATGGCTTTTTTTATTTTTTATAGTGACTGCCAGTGAAGGACTCACGCGGCGCCAGGGACTTTAATATAGATTAGTGGGCGGAGCAACTCACCGGCTTCTCGCCCTCTCATTGGCTAATGGCCCCAGTAAGGGGGGTTAGCCAGATCAGGCAGCTGATTGGTCCAAGCTCAAACAATGGGGGAGGGTGGCTTGTTTGCCTTCCCTCACTAAGCTGCAGTACCGACCCCGACCACTGCGCCTCCAAGCTGCTCTGTGGCGCCTGCGCACTCGCTGAGCATTAGCAGGCTCTTAGCTTTGGCAAGTCCAATGCAAATGAACATGATATTTTTTTTCCCTTCTCCCGGAGGGAGGAGGGGAGTGGGATAGTGGCGTGTGCAAAATTACACACACAAAAAGCAGAGCAACCCCTTTACATTGTGAAACATGCCCCCAGGGCATTTACTTGCCCTCTACGCAGAGTAGCGCGTATTGTGGTAGTGGGAAGAAAGGCGCCCGTAATATCAGGGCTTATTCATCAAAAAAGCGGGAAAACCTTAGTGCAGGCGATACAGCTGACATTGGCTGGACTAATGTCTCCTGTGTGGGGCGCTGCGTCGCACGATGTAGTCGAGCAGTGCTGTGGTAATATTTATCGGGGGCAGTTCACAACCGGAGAAGACGCATTACCCTCCGTGCAGTAAACATTTCCATACGCAGCCGTGTGCGGTTCTGTCACGTATTCTACTCGTACATCAGGCGCAGGTAACCTTGCCGCACGAGGCTCGGTTTGCGAGGGAATTTTTTTTTCTCATTTAACCCTTCACGGGAAGGGCAGACTGAGTGGAAATTTCCTATTCGACATAAACCCTCCCCCTCCAACCGTCATCTCTCCGGACCTTAGCGCCCTCCCACCCACCTCTTCATTGCCGAGCTCCAGGGAAGCGGTGCAATACCATGCGCTGCCTCTAGGCTTACCCTAAGCAGTAGAGCGAAGACACGATCTCACAGACGAGCCTATGTACGCGATTCCCGACGCTATCGAATCGATGCAAATTTAGGCGCCAAATCTTGAGGGCTCGCTGTTTTTCATGGCGCTTTGCATGTGGGGTGTTTGTCTTAGCCCGAATACGTACAACCTCACCATTACATTTGTGCTTTATTAGATACTACATGCTTGAACCTCAAATGTCAGACCCCATTGTCCAAGAGATATCGGGTCTGAGCGCGGAAGCCGTCATAGCGCCTGCCAGTGGCCATACTGTGCCTATAGACTTCTAGAACGACTAACTTATCCGGCATTAGTTAAAAAGCCCGCCACCTGAGGTGGTTGCGCTGTATCAGAAAGCACCGGCGTAGCAGGGGTTAAAAGCGTTGTTCAGTGTGTACAGCAGCTTCTGTCAGGAACCGCTCCTGTGTCGGCGTTACACTATGCCCACTGCTGAGATGTACTATAAATGTAGTTAAGGGAACTGCTGAATAAAATAACAGCCCCACCCTTTCCCGCGCTACTGACGGCTTAACTAGTCCACGGTAATATGAAAAGGGCGTCTTTTGTTCAGGGCAGTTATTCACACTGGTAATACACGGTATGTGAACGAAAAACGTCAACGGAATAATAAAGCACACAACGAGCAATGAGACTCGTTTACAAGTAGAAAGACATCGCCACATCTAATATGGCGCCTGGAACACCAGCGGCACACACTTCACCAAAGCAGCCGCTAACTTCCAGCTAGAAGTGCGACTTTGCACCCAAAATGCACGGGAAAGGTCCAGACCACTAGAAAGCCGCAGAGAAATCGGGAGCAAAAGCTTTCGTTCTGTCAAAACCGTCGACGAAACAGTGATGAAAACAGCGACGTTTGTGCCACACACAATATGGCGCTCGGAATCGGTCAGAAATGATGACGTCTCAAGCCTGGGATTGGTGGCGGGCGCAGAGTTTGCGGGTAACCACGCCCAGAACCTCTGTGATTGGTTAGAGTATTAGAACGAACACGAAACTGACGCTTTGCGCCTTTCCATTGGTCAGAAGCAATGCCCATCATATGTCATGTCTAATGTGCGGTGTGTGGGAAAACCTGGAGCGTGGAGTGCGGAATAAAGCGAGTCGGTGAACTGACAGGAAAGTATTAGGTCAGGGAGAGGATTTGTCTACCTGACGGATTAGTTATCTGCAGAGGCACAGGGAACAACGGTTATTACTGAGAAAAACAGTACACGACAGTCGTTACTGTGCTGGTCTAGCAACAAGTCACTTCTGCGGCCGTAGACTCGCTATTTCACTGTTCCACAGGCTGCCATGCGGACCGAAACGAGGCCGCTCTCCAAAGACATTAAAACTGTCGAATAGTACAACTGTCTGTGACCCAGTGCAACCAATCAGAGCTCAGCTTTCATTTCAACTGCTTTGGATAACTGAAAGCTGTGCTCTGATTGGCTGTAAGCAACATACAGTTTAGATAAAGGAGTCTTATTGTGATTGTACTGTATCCTGGCTGACCTGTGTTTGAAAGCATGATGGTCTATGATCGACGACGTCAGACTAGGAAGGCATGATTGGGTTTGTATTTTTACCCATTTGTGGCTAACTGAAAATGCAAGTGAATGGCAGGATCTGCCAGATTGGACTGATCACTGTCACTTTCACCCGATTGGCAAGTCTGGCATATTGCTGGTCTTCCCATAGAGGATTGCTTGGCCACACTCTGGCTGATCAAAATTGTAGGCTAGGTCTGCAACACATTTTTGATGTCCATGTGGTATGTACACTTGGAAAGCTCCTAGAATACACGCTGAATGGGTCTGTAGGGTTAAATTGCCCATCAAAGGTTAAAAAAAAGTGTCCCTTTGGGCTCAGTTTGGCCGAAAGTCGACCGTTTTTTGTCATGTCTTGCGCTAAAAATCGCAGTTGGTTCTCGTGTTTATAGCGATCGGCCCATTCAATTGATTGGATAGGAAGACAATGAAAAAACTCAAAAGCACGGGCGAATAATACAACATGTATAATACGCAGGCGCCAGAAGACGAACAGAGAAAAAACGACCTGTGGAGATTACAGGTCGTTTTTTCTATTAAAGTCTGTGGGATGGCTGAACGATCATGTTTTCTGCGGTTTTAGATCCTAAAACCACCGAAAATACGATTGTTTTTCTATGCCGTGGAGACATAGCCTTAACCTATACATATTTCAGGCAAGGGGCACATTATTATATCGTTTAGCTCCCAAGGTACATGGTATATGTGTCCATAGGGTTAAGTGGCCTGACAGAGGATAAAAAGAGAAACTTTTGGCTGCTGTTTTACCAGTGTATTGTACATGTGCATACTGCAAAAACTTGTGGGAATAGCACAGGAATCTACACTGTACCATAAAATGTCAATCCGTAAAAAAAAAGTATATCTTCAGTGCATACTTTTTTTTTTTTTTTTTTTAACCCTAGTAACATATGGGTATGTTCACACGACGTACTGCGGCACGTACTGTACATCGTTTGTTTCAGGAGCTCGCGCTGATATGCGTGTACTCGTGCGGGTGGCAGCCCGCCGGCCCCATAGACATACATTACTCGCAGCGCGTATTCGCCGCAAGTAATTGACATGTCACTTATCTCCCCGCGCGTACAATATCATCGTATTATATGAACGGGGAGAGGAGGCGTAATCCATAGTTCTCTATGAGAGCTATGGATTATAATTATGGGGGCATATTTCCCCATGTATTAAGCGCAGTACGCTGCAAAATGCGCCCCAAAATGAGTGGCGGATATACTGTATGACATTCACGTCCTGGTGTGGGGACCATAAGGACCATCCACACCGCACTGGTTTTCAGTCGGATTTTCAGACAGTTTTCGAATTTGAAAACAGACTGTCGACCTTCCTCATAGATTTAAATAGAAAATCCAAGCTGTAGTCTACACAACTCGGATTCTCTGACAGACAATCTGACTGTCTAAAAAAACATGTTCATTCTCCTGCTCAGTTTTTGGGCAGAACATAAACTGTTCAATGTAAAGGGGGGCAACTGAATCCACTAACAGCCAGAAAAACACCAACCATTCAAAAAACTACAAAATCCTAGTCAGACAATCCAACCGGTATTTTGTCAGTGCCGTAGCCTTAGGCAATGTTCACATGGCTTATTGCCGACGTAATTGCGGGGACGGATTTCGCCCCGCAATTACGTCGGCAACCGTGCGGGGGGCCGGCAACTCGCCGGCCCCATAGACATACATTATTCACGGCGCGTACACGCCGTAAATAATGTCCATGTCACTTTCGTCCCGCCCAGTGTATTCGCTGAGTGGGGAGGGGAGACAGAATCCATAGTTCTCTATGAGAACTGTGGATTACCGTAATGCCTGGGACTGATTTCAGCTGTATTGGAGTGCAAATACGGCGTGCAGTACGGCTGAAATCAGTCCCAGAATAAGCCATGTGAACGAGGCCTTAATGTGATATGTACCTAGCCTTGAGAGAGTTGTCCAGCAGAATAAATCTTGTGTAAATGGGCAGACTGGGTTAAGTGAAGAAATAGGCATTATTCACCTCACTGATCCATTGCCGTTCTGCCGCTGGCTAGATTCCCACTGTTGACCACTTCCTAATCTTGTCTCCACATACAGGAAGTGGACCCGTCTCAGCCAGTAATTGGGCATTTTCAGCCATTTCAGGTGTGTCCAGACAAGACGAGGAAGTGGAGATCAGCTGGAACGGCAGGAGATTGGTAGGGTGAGTAATGCTGTTTTTATGGTTTAACCCTGTATGTTGATAATATTTTTTCCATGTATAGTTGTGTTATTTTGTTAATCTTTTTCCATCTTTTAGAGCATAACCATCATTTAGAGAATAACATTGCAGCTGGATTCGCCCTTCTGCCTGCCTGGGACTGCTCCTGACCCACCCAAGAACACCTCTGACCTGCCCCCAAACTGCTGGTACCATCCATTTTGGGGGTGGCGTTTACCTAGGTCACACCTCCTTCACGTGCCGTGTGTTGCACAGGCCTAATTTAGAGGTACAGTACGTAGAAAATTGTCTTATGTACATACAACATTATTTTACGCTTATTTTGGTGTGTATTTTACGCTGAATTGCACCCCAAAATATGTCTCGAACCATGTTCTATGCAGCTCTCATTGATTCCACTGTAAAATACATGCCATCACACGACACGTATTTTACAAACGTATTTGTGACTCGTATTTAGGGATGATTTCACTCGTATAAATTTTAGTGCCTTGTCAATTCTTAAAGGGGTTTTGCCTCGATGTAACGTTGACGTGGGATCTTCCAAAATGGGTATTTAATCACTTTTCTAAATATATGTGATTACAAAAAGTGAAGCCTGTGGGAGCTACAGCCTTCCTTACATGCCCTTAGCTACCTGACAGTTTACATTAGACACAACCAGGACACTGACAAGAGCTGATCTGGCTGCCTTTGGATGTTTGCACTTCTTGTCTGATGACAGGAAACGTGAAGGAGCTTGCAAGGGACTGTGGAGAAAGATGCTGTGTCTTTTGTATAGATAATCCACTGGTTGTAATGTAATTATTTCAGTAAACATTGCAGACGCTCCCTGATCCCTGGCTCTGCTCAGCCCCCACTCCCTCTCCCCTCTGCAGCTGTTCATGCTTTGTTTATCTTCTCTCCTGAGCAAATAAGCGGTAAGGAACTCACTTCTTGGCAAAACCCCTTTAGGGCGTTTACGCAAGTAAAATCCCCATAGAAACAATAGTAGAGCGTATTTTTGGCATGTTAATTCCTCAAAATACGCTCCACACTTTTACAAAAATTTATTTCAAAATACAGCTCTAATTGGGCGTATTTTGAAGCTAATTTTTTACGCTTAAATTTACACTTCAAAATTACGTTGTGTGAACATAGACTTATAGCAATTTGTATGTATTGAAAGAATATATTTTATATCAATACATTTTTATACACCTTGGCAATTCCACTGTTTTGCAAATTCGGACAGATGCCAAGAGCCAGGTAAAGACTGAATATAGGAATTATTTTATAGTGCTTTTCAGCTGCCTAAAATACATAAGAATAGTTCAGACTTTAATGTTTGGGTCCATTTACCAACAGCAAAGTGGCCTCACTGCAGACGGGGAAACTTGTCTTGACAAACAATCTCACCTCTTTTGGTGCCTTTTCAAGGCCTGAGGGGCCCAGCTATCATCTGTTAGGATTACAAATAGCCACTGTTTTGGTGCTGGTCTGCCCGGCATGGTTGGGTGTGGCCTGATGTGGTGTCATATTTGGCTGTGGTTAGAGGCGGGCCTTGGTGTTATGTGCTTGGGCATGGCCTCATACACTACTTTGCACGGGGGCCCATAATGCTGTTTAGACGGCCCAGTCTGCCCATGTTTAGAAAAGATTTCCACTGGACAGCCCATTTAAGGCTTTACTTCCATTGCTGTGTCATAAGTCCATGGGAAGCAAAGGAAAGCTTTCCTGTATTCCCACTGTATTCCATTTTTGGTACAGATCACAAATTTGGCAGTTTCAGTGAAGCTTTAAAGGGGTTGTCTCACTGCATCGATTCAGCTTAGCTCAGTTCGGTTTTCTCAGATTCATTTTTTAATTAAGGGGTTTGTTTATTGGTTTTACTGGCTACTATTGACCTGCAGTGACGAGCTGCTGAGGACACCTGGCACCGGGCAGTGCTGGCAGCCTATCAGGAGAGCTCGAACAGGTCTGTAGCTATAGCAACCTGAGGAGCTGATGCAGCCCATACAAGAGTGGATATTTAGGAATAGGTAGGACACTGTTAATGGACACATATTGCAAAGTGACTTGTTTTTACAAGATCTTTAACATAAAAAGCAATCCTTGTAGTGAGACAACCCCTTTAAGGAAAACTGTTCTTGCTCCAATGAGCAATAAATGACAGTAAATTTCATGGGTTGGTCAGTGGAAAATTAAATTGTTACGCTTTTTGCTACAGTTTTGCTACAAATCTTCTTGATAAGCATGCCAATTGATGACCATTCCAGCTCTACACTAATGTTGTAGACATCATCCCGGCAGGAAAATGTCTAGCATATGTATAGTTAAAATGTGGGCCGCAGTAATATATTTTCTTTGTATGGGAAGTGTAAAGCTGTCCATAGTCTGGAACGCTCCCCCCTCCCTATCCAGCCAGCAGTCCAATAACTAGGGTGGATAAAAATCAATGTTTTTTTTAAAAAAAAAATCAAAAAAATCGGATTTTTTTGATTTAAATCTGATTTTTTTCAATAAACTGCTTTTTGAGGAAAATATTTTACCATCCAAAGGTTCTTCCATCATGAGATAAAGCTGAGTTGTTTAACTCAGTAGAATAAAGGCTGTATATGTGTAACATTCACAATGCCATGCTCTTCCAGAGGTTTCTGTAGGATTAGTGGGCAGTTTCTCTCCTATATTATCACAGACGCTCGCTTTACTTACGCAGTTCTCAAAACTGAATTTGACTCAGCAGAGGTCCAGCCTCTTCTTCACAGCAAAAATGTTACAAACATGACAGAGTTGAGAAAAAGACCTTAATCCTATTCTACAAACCTATGAATACAGAATCAACCCTTTCAGTGCCAAGTCCAAGAAGTTAGACAATAGGTTTCTGATTGTTTGGAGTGGAATAGATCTGCACAACACAAGAAGAATGTGAATCTAAGTGTGAGGAGGAGGAAGGGCAAGCAGACAAGAAAATGAAAGTGAAACTTTGAGCACAATACTGCAGCATAGCCACAGACAGACAAGTCTGGATCTGTTTTTGTGTACGATCTGAGGTTTATTACATTCTTTCCTTATAATGGCAGCAGGCCGTAAAAGAGACCCAGTTTGGGAATAATTTTAATGAAGCTCCTTCGCCTATCGGTAAGGCAGACATGCGTGCAAAATGCAAACGATGCAACAAAGAGATGCAAGGCCTGGTGGCGCGAATGAGGCAACATCATGAGAAGTGCGGTGATGAAGATGACCAAAGAAACACTTCTGAACAGGCAGGATCTTCAGGTTGGTAAACATTTTTATTGAATCCTATTTCTAAAGACTGAACTGTCATGTGTGAGAAAAATATTATTTCTTATTATTACTGCATGTTACTGTCATTTGGTACAGTTATGATGAAGAAAATCAAATATTCCGTTTGGGCGGGGCAGTGATGTGTTGTGTCCAATAAGCAGAAATTGTATAAACAATAAAATAAACAGCATTGACTTTTTTTGTTTAGGGGAATTCATGGATTCTGGAAACTATCCACACTCCAAGATCACCATCATCCTGTTCTACAGTTTCTAGAGTTATCCATCCAGGATAGTGCTTCATTAGCAGCAGCATCATATCAGACACCCACAGCCACATAATCACCCAAAAGGAAGAAAAAACCTTTACCTCCTGGAACCACCATAGATAGGTTTGTGATAAGAACTAGCAGATTAGAAAAAGAGTTGATTGATGAAAAAAATTGCCCAGTTTATTTATGCAACAAACTCTTCTTTCCGTCTGACTGAGAACCCACATTTCATTAATATGGTTCAGTCACTGAGACCAGGATACAGTCCACCCAGCAGAGCTGATGTTGCAGGGAAACTGCTGGATCAAGTGTATGACAGAGAAATGGAGCAATGTGCAACAGCTCTGGAGGGTAAAATTGTTAACCTAAGTATTGATGGGTGGAGTAATGTCCACAATGATCCTATTGTATGTGCTTGTATAACAACAGAAGAAGGTAAAGTCTTCCTTGCACAAACAACTGATACGTCAGGAAATGCACACACAGCAGAATACTTACAAGAAGTGGCAGTAAAAGCTATAACGACATGTGAACAAAAATTCAAATGTCTAGTACGCAGTTTGGTCACTGACAATGCTGCAAACGTATCCAAGATGAGAAGAGATTTAGAAGAGCAGGAGGGAATACAAAGCTGCTAACTAACATATGGTTGCCGTGCTCATTTGCTGCACCTCTTAGCCAAAGACTTAAGTTTTCCAGAAATAAAGGCTAATGTTGAAATTGCTAAATACTTCCGTAATAATCATTTTGCTGCAGCAGCTCTGAAAAGGATGGGTGGAACCAGCTAACGCTCCCACAAGATGTTAGATGGAACTCTGTGGTGGACTGTTTTGAGCAGTATATCAAAAACTGGCCTATTCTGATGTCACTTTGTGAAGAAAATCGAGATAAAATAGATGGCACTGTCACGGCCAAATCCTCAACATTGGGCTTAAGAGAAATGTTGAACATATGCTGAGCTTCCTGAAACCATCTCTCAAGATATAAAAAAAAAACAGAAAAAATAGCTGTTTTATATGCGGATGCTGCTGAATTTGGAAGGAACTGAGTGAACACTTAAAAACAGAACTACACATAGACAGAATTAAATTACAAGCGTAAACAAACGAATGGGACAAGCACTGACTCCAGCTCATTTTTGGCAATATTGTCAATATCCAATATCAGGTCAAAAACCTAAGTGCTGAGGAGAGGAGTTAGCTATGACATGGGTATCCAGCAGTCATCCATCTTTAATGCCAACTATAATAAACTTCAGAGCTAAGGGGGAACCATTCAAGAAATATATATGTTTGCTGAAGATATTTAAAGGAAGGTCACACCAGTAAACTGGTGGAAGTCACTTAAGCGCTTGGATTTAGAGACTGTTCAAGTAATGATTTCACTTTTAACAGCAGTAGCTTCTTCTGCAGGCGTTGAAGAATATTCTCTTCTTTGACTCATTCATTCTAATTGAGAAATCGGTTGGACCCAATAAAGCAGGAAAGCTTGTTTTTCTTTTCCAGATTATGAATAGGAACAAAGAAGAAGATGATGATGAAGATGACGACAAGTGAGCTACAGAGGACAGCAGGGACAGTAGTATTTAAGTTTTTCATGTGTCGGCTGGGCTGACAGTCTAAGTTTCTTAAAATATATATATATATTTTGTTTAGCCAAATTAGTTAACAAACATTTGTTTAAGCAAATAACTTATGCTGTAATATTGTTATTGTTTCAGTTGAATAAATCTATTTAAATTGTTATTAAGGTCAGGATTATTTTTCTCCTTCCTAAGTACAACAGAACAGTGGTGTCCAAATATGAATGATTAACCCATTAAACTGGGGAGAAAAAAGTAATATAAAAAGTATCACTTTTGGGATGCTCATCCCTAAAGTATCATACAGAGAAAGATAACTAAGGCTATGTTCACACGGCTTAAAATTGGACGTATTTCAGTCTGTGATTACGCGCCGGAGTGCGCAAATTACGGCTGGAATACGTCCCAGTCATTACAGTAATCCACAGTTCTCAAAGAGAACTATGGATTACGTCTCCTCTCCCCGCTCGGTGAATACGGCGAGGGGGGAGATAAGTGACGTGAATTACCAGCGACATATACGCGCCGCTGGTAATACAAGTCTATGGGCCGGCGAGGTGCCGGCCCACCGCGCCCACACCCGCCCCCGGCCACACGGCGTAATTGCGGGGCGTAATTACGCCCTGCATTTAAGCCGTATGAACCTAGCCTAAGAGATAATGATCTTCAGCGTGGGAAGTATTGTTTACATTACCTTAAAAACCCATGTGTTTAGCACTCATTGAGTGCTATGATTTTACAGTGTATTCCCTGGCCAAGCACTTTAGAAATACGTGCTGACCAGCGCATACTTCTGATTACAGCAGGCATATAGCGGCGCGCACAGTACGTGCCACTATACACCGTGTGAACCGAGTCTAAAAGTCATTTTGATACAAAATCCGCGCTCTTTTATGTATATTTTTTGTTTGTTGTGCTCACTACACATAAAGGACGACATGACAGAATAGAGGCGCCTTCACGCCAGTTTTAAGGCGCATTGAATGAGTGTATAGTGCGCTTGTATGAATGAACCTGTCAAAAATCTGGCTTGTGGTATACCTTGCATAGTATAATTGATGCGCCTCATCTAGGTGCATAGCATATCATTGTTAGCATATTTGATGCGCCTCCTACTTTAGGCGCATTCAAATGTATAATGCGTGTACTGCAGTTCAGTTGTATAAAGAATAGGGCGTCAACTTTTTTTTTTTTTTTGCCGCAAAATACACCAAAGAAATGGTGTAGCCTTAATGGGACATGTCACCCAAAGTGTCACAAATTGTAAAAGTCATTTTTATACAAAATATATATGTGTATCAATATGTGTAATATGTAGTCAGTTCTATGGGATATACAGTATGCAACAATTTGGGGACAATCTGAGTTGACATTGGCAGTTTTTTTCCTTTAACTTTTTATATTGTCTTACTTAGGAATGCATATGTTTTTGTTATGTAATATATTCTTCAAGTAGACATTATTATTATTTTTTTTTTTTTTTTTTTTTTTAAAGTTTGCCACTGCAACTAGGGTATCAATAGGAGCCCAGAGGTCTTATCATACAACTCCTCATCCTGCGCTGCAAGCATTGGAATTTGCTTCACCTCTCCATGCAACGATTGAGATTCCCTACAGGTTCTCCTCAGTGTCCTCCCCGCTGCTGCCATCTTTGTCCTTATGGGCACACTTACAGCCAGGGCTGTGGAGTCGTCAAGCCAAAGCCTCGACTCTGACTCCTGACTCCGACTCCTGACTCCCTCATACATGGCGCATGTTTAAATGATAACTTTACTGTAGTAAAATGGTAACATCAGGCTGTTTATCACCTTATGATACAATAATCAAGCTATTTAGGTAGAACAGACACTGACAAGCAAAAGGGTAACAATGTTTTGATCTTTTGAACACTTGTGGGTAGGGTTGAAGAAAAAGCTGTATTTGTATCCAAGTCCAGTCTGCACCAACATTGGGAATGTGTAAAAGAGACCTGGGATCAGATTTTAGTCAAGACATGCTTTAATCTTATCCAGAGCCCAGAAGGATTCAGGCAGTATTGAAAACCAAAGGTGGATTTCCCAAATACTAACAAAATAATAAAAATTAACACTTTGATTTTTAGGAGCAAAACAGTAACAATGCAGTTACAGGAAATAATCTACAGAACTAAGCAGATGCTAAATACTTGCAAGTCAAATTTATGTATAAGATAGGTAAGATGACTGTATATAAAATTACAGTAGCTTCATGTACAAAGCTGTAGTGGATGGTGAGATATGGATCCTGAAAATCTCACAAGTTCAAAACATTGTTACCATTTTGCTTGTCAGTGTAAAATATATTTATTGGATATGACTTTAGAACACACAAAACTGTAAATATGCAAAACACTGCAGGAACATTTGTGGAGTCTCTGATTTTGTTCTGATAAACAGTATTGCCTCCATCAGACCCTGCATACATGACCTCACATCTGATCTCATTATTTCCAGGCTAGAGAATGGCCTCTCTACACTAACTTGGGTTGGGGGCAAAGCGGTGACCACAGGGGCAATGTCAGGGTATAAAGGAATTGCCTCAGCCACAGTCAGTTTTGATGAATGGTTGAACTCTTCTACTTTGAAAGCAGATGAAAAATGTTGCTGAAATCTGTTTGCCATGGGAGCGGAATCTTTTCCCCTGGGGCAGCGCTTTGCCTGCTCCATGTCATCAATTACACTCCTCATGTGATAAGGCTGAAGATATGGGAGCAGTAGCGCTGGCCGCACCCAATTACTCTTGCTCTTTGCACTGCATCGAACTAACTGGACCAAATTATTATATATTTTGGGAGTCGGAGTCGGTCCCTTTTATGACGACTCCTGCAAAATAGTCACCGACTCCGACTCCACAGCCCTGCTTACAGCATGCATTCTCTGGCTCTTTCACATTTAAAAATCAAGTGTGCACTGCTGTTCTTAACACCAACAACATTGTGGCACTTCATCCTATTTAAAGGATTCCTCTGGAGGCACTCCTTTCTGTGACAAATGCTGTCTTTTAGACCCATTGAACTGGGTTTTCTGGTTGTGACCTGGCTTGTTTTCTGACCATTCTCTTAATTTGCTGCCTGGTCTTATTTCTGTTACCCGTGCTGACCGTACTCTACTTACCTTGAACTTCTGCCCGTTAATAGTGTTGGCCAACTCCACTTCTCCTGCCCCCAACTGCTGTGGTACAACAACTGGATATGTCAGCTGTAGCTATCGCAGACTACGCTGGGAACTCTCTGTAGGATGTCCAGAACTTGTTGAACCCCAAAGGTTAAAGGGTGAATAGCAAGGCCATTCAAACTCCACTCCGTATCGTGGCCCTTACCCAAATCTGAAGCAACCCTTTGGATTCACCACCACTGCCATGTAGGCCTTGTTTCACTTCCTAATGATGTGTTTTGGGAATAAGCTAATGCAAACTGCTATCCTATATAACAGCACTGTGATTACCTGCACTGAGGTGCTATATTGACAGCCCTGAACAGTAAAGAGGCTTCAAGAGCTGCCTTTAGAGAAAGCAACCTTAGAGAAGTGGAGGTCTACTGTTGTCACTTGGAAAGGTCTTGAGATCTACATGCTGCTGTAATGTGTCTCAGACACTGTCTCTGAATGAAGCGAGGCACATTATAATGACCACTTCCTACTTTCATCGTAGGCAGCGCTTGAAAGCATGTGTCATGAGCTGGCTTGGTGGGTATATAAGGTGTGCGATCGGCTGCTTGCACTTATATGCCTCTTTGCTGTCATGGGTACCAGGAGCGTTTCATCGGAGTTGCAAAAAAGAGATGATTATTGTTTTTTGGGTCAAGTGTGCATAATTTCTGAAACTGCTCAGTTTGTGAACTGTTTGTGTTCTGCTGTGGTGAAAGTATATTATGAGTGGACAAACGGCACCATTGCGAATACGCGATTTGGAAACTGCAGAGCTACAAAAGTGCGCAAGGCCAGTATGACATGCTATAGTGGAGCAGCTCATCACACAGGGGCTACCAGACGTGTCTAAAAACAAAATTTCAACAAAACCTACTGCATATGGGGCTCCGAAGCAGATGGTTGGTCAATGCACCTCTGTTAATGATGCTGCATCGGCAGAAATGGCTTAATTACGCTCCCGCCCCCGGCCACACGGCGTAACTGCGGGGCGTAATTACGTCCCGCAGTTAACCCGTGTGAACATAGCCTTAGAATTGGATCTCCACTGATTGGCAAAGGGTTGCCTTCTCCACGTCTCACGTTTTCTTCTTTATCGAACAGATGAACATTGACATGTCGGGCAAGAAACATCAGAGAAGAAACACCCTGCAACCATTGCTGAAAGAACACAAGCTGGTGGTGGCAGTGATCTGGTCTGGAGAATGTTTTCATGGCGTTGTTTGGGCCCATTCATTCATGTGGAAGTCACTCTCAACAGATTTTGGTATGAATATATCTGGGTAGATCACGTACACCCATACATGCTGATTGTCTTCACTGGTGCAGATGGGATCACTCAGTAAGACAATGCGACATGTCACACGGCAAGAAATGTCTAACATAGGTTTGAAGTACATGACCAAGACTTCCAAGTACTACCATCACCCCTTAGCCCACCAAGGTCAAAATTATATGGCTCTTCATTTATTTCTTCCTCGCCTTCCAAGAGCTATAACCTTTTTTACTATTACTGGTAAATTTCAAAAATAAAAATGAATGGCAATAAATTTGTATAGACAGTTTAATGTCCCCCATAGGCAGGTATTTGTCCCCCACAGGCAGTTTAATATCCCCCATAGGCAGGTATAGGCAGTTTAATGTTCCCCATAGGCAGGTATATGTCCCCCATAGGCAGGTAGAAGCAGGTATATGTCCTCCAGTCAAGTATAGCCAGGTATATGTCCTCCAGCCAGGTATAGCCAGGTATATGACCCCCAGTCTGGTATAGCCAGGCATATGACCCCCAGTCAGGTATAGCCAGGCATATGACCCCCAGTCAGGTATAGCCAGGCATATGACCCCCTGTCAGGTATAGCCAGGCATATGACCCCCTGTCAGGTATAGCCAGGCATATGACCCCCAGTCAGGTATAGCCAGGCATATGACCCCCAGTCAGGTATAGCCAGGTATATGACCCCCAGTCAGGTATAGCCAGGTATATGACCCCCAGTCAGTTACAGCCAGATATATGACCCCCAGTCAGGTATATCTCCCACAATAGACAGGGCTTGTTTAAAAAAAAAAAAAAAATACCCGTAATTCCAATTCACCGCCGCGCCAAGGCTCTCCCGGCGCTCCATCTTCTGGCACAGGCGGCGTGATGTCATCAGGCCGTGCAGGCAGTGTGATGACGTAGCACGCTACCTGTGCCGGAGCCTCCGGAGTGAGCCGCAAGTCTGCTTGTGGCCCCTTCCGGAGTTCTATTGCGGAGCAGGGAGCGCTCGCTCTCTCCGCCGCACTAGTGTCTTCAGCTGTATGCGCTCCCCGGAGTCGCATACAGCCGAAGCGATCCCCGCCGGTGCCCGGGCCATGGCAGCGTCCGAACGCCACCGGGTGACTGGAGAGCTGTATGCGCTCCCAGGAGTCGCATACAGTTGCAAAGATCGCCGACAGCGCCCGGGCCACAGCAGCGCCGAGACGCTGTCAGGTACTCTGGTTTCGGCTGTATACGACTCCCAGAGGAGTTGCGTACAGCTGAAGTGTCCCTGCCGGTGCTCGGACCGTTGCAGCACCCGAGCGCCGACAGTGACTCGAGTATAAGCCGAGGTAGGGTTTTTCAGCTAATTTTTTGGGCTGAAAAACTCAACTTATACTCGAGTATATACTGTATGTACTTTCTAATGTTGTCATTGATGGTACCATAGTGGGGCGAAATGTAAAAAAAAATGTACATTTGTTTTTTGCAGTTTTAACACACCATTTATACCTAAGATTGATCTGCTTTCTGCAGGTTTATACAATTCCAGCAATACCAAATATGTAGGGTTTTCGTATGTTATAGTACTGTAAAAAAAATCTAAACATTTTCTATTTTTTAAATATGTGCCGCGGCGCCATTTTCTGCAACCAATAACTTTTTGTGTACTTCCACCTATGGAGGTGGGTGAGGGTGCATTTTTTGCAGGCTGAAGTATACTTTTTATTGGTACCATTTTGAAATAGATGCAACTTTGTTGATCACTTTTATTCCAATTTTTAAGGGAAGTGAAATTACCAAAGAAGCGCAATTTTGACGTTTTTAATTTTTTCTTTGACAGTGTTCAGCATACGGGATAAATTTTGTTATATTTTCGGACTTTCACTTTCGCGGCAATACCAAACATGTATAACTTTTTTTTACTTATTATTTGTAAGATGGGAAAAGGGAGGTGGTTTGAACTTTTAATATTTTTTATACTTGAAAACCTTTTTTTTTTCTCCACAGTAATATTTAGTCTTCCCCAAGGTACTTGACCACTTTGGGGCCTGATAGTTGGTACACACTTTTGTATTGTATAAACAATACAAAAGGGTTAACAATGAGTTCTAGCACTTCCTTCCTGGGTAGGTAGTGGATTCGTAGACATGGTAGTGATGGAAGCTTTCACAAGGATTCCAGCCGTCATATTCAACACTCAGAACCCTGTGTTCTCGCCGTATGGGTGCCGATCGGAGAGAGAAACAGTGCTCAGCACCGTTTCTCATACACTTGGTGGTTAAACATCAGAGGTTGGAACCGGCTCCAAACTCTGCTGCTAGCGGCCAGAACCCACAGTATATGGGGTGGGCTCAGCAAGTGAGCCCAGTCCATACTTCCTTAACTGCCATGACATACTATATCATGGTGGGTTAAGGGGTTAATTAATAAACCCAAGTTTGAGCATCTATGGGACCACCTTGATTGTTGTGTCCGATCTGTAGATCCTCCCCCACGCAACCTCCAGCAGCTATGGGACCCATTGCAATTAGCATGGCTCCATCTACCTGTTAAAACCTAATAGGACCTTATTGAGTCACGCCCAGCTAGCTGCTGTCCATGATGCACATAGCGGTTACTCTGGATATGAGCTGCTGGTCATAATAATGTGAATGTACTGAGTATATTTTAAATTGGAGTGAGGGCTACAAAACATACAGAAGAATACAGTACTAAGCAACAATTGTATCTAGTTACTCATAGGTGATTGCTCCGGCCTCTTTCCCCTGCGTATAGAGAAAGACCTGTCCGTTAAAGGGGTTGTCTCGCTACAAGGATTGCTTTTTATGTTAAAGAGCTTGCAAAAACAAGTCACTTTGCGATACATGTCCATTAACCGTATCATACCTATTCCGAGCCATCCCCTCTTGTATGGGCTGCACCAGCTCCTCAGGTCACTATAGCTACAGACCTGTATGATCTCTCATGATTGGCTGTCAGCACTGGTTGCTATAGCTACAGACCTGGCTTCTACTGCAGCATAGTAGAAGCCAGTAAACACACCCCTGAATTCAACATGAAACAAAGAAAACAGGACTAAGGTAAGATGAATCAGTGTAGTGAGACAACCCCTTTAAGCTAAGCAGAGCAGGGAGAAGCCATATATTAGACTCCTCTCCTCTGGCTGCAGCGGTGTCTTCCTGTACCCAATTCAGTTTTACCAGAGTAAAGCACCTTCCTGAGAAACCTGCAGCTATTTCATGCTTCCAGTGATTCAAGCAGAATGATCGTGCTGAAGGGTTCCATTTTAAGTAGAATATTTTTTTCTGACATTGCTTCTGATTTTGTTTTTTTTCCCCCGGTTAATTTCAGATTGTGCCTGTGAGGATAATGACAGTCAGTCCCCAGTTCTTTTAACCTCAACCATATTCACTCTCAGTCACAGTGCAGGATTCAGAATTTCACCTAAGCTCCCACATTGCTCAACACATGTCATTGAGGAAAGACTCAATTAAAGGGTATGTGTCATCAAAAAATGAGTCATTGTTTAAGTCCCGTTTTTATGTTAAACACATTTTTAGGAATTGGTTTTTTTGGGGGGTTTTTTCATATCCCTTTCAATTTTTTTTTAATGATTCTTAAGTCTTGCAGTTTTCACTTTGGCCACTAGGCCTTGTTTGCACTGTTTTAACAGCAGTCAGAAAGATACTTTACAGCAGCTTCATGCACATAGGAGACTTAAGACTGACTCGGTCCCATTGACTTCTATAGGAAAGTTTTCTAGTCATGCTCTGTGACCTGGGAAGAAATAAGTGTGCAGGGAGGTGAAAGGGTGAACTGTAACATCTCCTCTTGTGACTGGTGGATCCTGTGTTATCTATTCACACTGGTGTCTCATTTCAGTTTGACCCTCTTTGTGCTGATAATGCGCAGACTACTGAAACTCTCTCTCTACAGAACAGGAAGTGTTAGATTGTTAATAGGCTTAGTGGCCAAAGTGAAAACTGCAGGACTTAAAGAGGTTGTATCATTTCATTAAATGGTCTTCAGAATAAGGGGACAGTGAAAACAAGCAATTGGATGTCATTTGCAAAGCTGTCTTTTTTTCACAGGATCCCTTATCTTAGATTTCTGTAAACACAGTTCCCCATTGCTGGTCGGATCCCAGCCCCCTGTCGTATTTCTGTCTCTCTCACTCAGAATAAGGGACAGGCAACAACTTCACGCTGTACAGCTAACTACTCCTCAGTCACACAGCACCTGCTTCTACAATCAAAAACAGCAGGCTTGTGCCTTGGTGCCTTAATGCTCCTGCGTGTAAGGAAAGGCAACAATTTCACTCTGTACAGCTAACAGCTCCTCAGTCACACTACACCTGCTTCTACAATCAGAAAACAGCAAAATTGTTCTCGGTGCCTTAATGCTCCTGCCTGTAAACATAGAAGGCAGACGGAACTGTGCTCTGGATGATTTCAGGAAAACAGCCGAACTGGTGAAGCGATACATCCCCTTTAAGAATTATTAAAAAAATATTGAAAGTGAAATGGAAAATTAAAAAAAAAAATATGTAACCAAAAATTCTTTAAAAATGTGTTTAACATAAAAACGTGAGTTAAACAATAAGTCCTTTTTATGACACATTCCCTTTAAACAAAAACCAAAATCCCTCAATTTAGATTCAAGGTCTGTCAGCTCCCAATCCAGAAAGGGAAGCGTCCCAGAAGGAAGTCGAGCTTCAAAGGGTTTTCAATTTCGTTTGCACTTTTAGCAGGGCCAGGGTAGACATCTGCTCCAAGAGGCAAAGCATTAAAGGAGATTTGGCAGACACCCGATGCCGAAGTTCCATAAAGAATTATGGATTAACCGTACATCAGAGGCACACCCCAATTTACTATTTTTAAATATAAAAGCGCCCCACATGCATAGCTGTCACACCCTCGATTGTAGGACCAACGGGCAGAGAGAAACAGGAAACTGGTACCAGGAACAGAGCAGCACCCAATGTTTGGTAACCAATCGTAGCTTGGACCCATATGGTTTTGATCATACCTATGATGTGGCTCTGCACCATTACCGTGCGGAGTTAGGCCTCGTTCACACGGCTTATTTGTCCGCGGATTGGCGCCGTACTCCGCGCCGGATTTGCGCTGCAGTACACCGCCAATCCGTCGGAGTAATTACGGTAATCCACTGCGTACGCGCCGAAGATAATGACAGTCTATGGAGCCGGGGAGCGGCGCCCCCGCCGTGCCCCGCCCCCCTCCCGTCCCTTATTCACGCCGGAGTTGCGCGCGCACTCCGGCTCACAAATCCCCCGGAAATAAACCGTGTGAACACGGCCTTATAGTCCGTTTCGTGTTCAAAGCTAGAAACAAGCATGGCCCTGGAAGGGAGGCGCATGTAGACTGTCCCAAGGGTGTGACGTGGGATGTCCCAGTATAGTTAAAAGGGAGAGGCCCACCTGGGCCCAGTGTTGTCTTTGTTGGAAGGGGAGTGTATGCACCAGCATCCCAGGAGGCCACATTCACCCTCATGTGTGCCATGCACCAAGATAACCTAAGGTAACTTGACACATATAAACTTTAATCCTGAGCTGGTCCGTTGTCCCGATCAAGCCGAACCATGTGTCCGTATTCTCTGTCTCGAATATATCACTACCCCCTGGGCAGGTTATCAGTCTGCAACAGACCAGGCTTATAACTAACGAGGAACTGCTGGAAGTATACTGGGCTGGCAGGATTCTGTTTCACCGGTGTAGGTAAACAGATCTCTCCCAGCCGTTCATGGTTGTGGGCGCCCCTTTAATTTCAGATAGTGCTCTGAAAAAATGAAAGGGGAGCTCTGATGCTATGGACAACAAAGAAAGTCTTAAACCTAGACAATTTTCATAGATGTCCCCCTAAATGTTTGCAGTTTTTCTAACGACCCTGCCACTAGCCGTCACTCTTCAAGCTAATCTGCCAACAACTGCCTGTTGTTATGCAGAGACATCAAGATGGATTGCAGGGGCAGGGCATCATCATATCTTCATTTTGCGAAGGATGTATTAGGGTGAGATTACCCTTTTGTCTTCCAGCACAACATTTTGGAAGTCTACTGGATACAACCCCATTTTTGACTATTGGAATCAACATCATGGTAAGTTCCATTTATTTGACCCTATTATTGTTCTATACCTTTGTTGAGGTTTTTCATACGTGACTTTTTTCTTTGTGTGCATGTATTTTACCTTACTATTAATTAAAAGTTAAGTTTATTGTTATCCAAGGATACTCATTTGTGGCAGTGAATTTTCTGAAAATTGTATGAGTCCCTAACTCATATATAATTTCTCATATTTGCCGTGACCTCGGTAATCCAAGAGAGCCAGCTTCTGCTATCATCCATATGACAACGGAGGGGCAGAGATTCGGATTATGGCTTGTGGCTATGTGATGCAGCTCTGTCGGAACAGAAATGACAGCCAGTATAGTACTGACAGACTTACAGATAAGGAAAAGTTGTAATGGATAGTTCGACCAGCACCTGATCCTAAGGTAATAGAGCTCAGGATTGTCTCAACATTTGATGACTACTGAAGGACGCTTGAAACATTTCAATTATGCTCTGCTCCAGCTTACATGCCCTGACAGTATGCAAATGAATCCTTCCTAATAAATGTTGTGCTTAAGACCCACCACCAACCATCTTTGGACTCCATTTTAATCATACATTTTTGAAGGTGAGGTCATTAGACCTGAGCACAATGGTACATATCACTGGTATCACTAGAGATCTATACACTCACCGGCCACTTTATTAGGTACACCATGCTAGTAACGGGTTGGACCCCCTTTTGCCTTCAGAACTGCCTCAATTCTTCGTGGCATAGATTCCACAAGGTGTTGCAACGATGCTCAATTGGTACCAAGGGGCCCAAAGAGTGCCAAGAAAATATTCCCCACACCATGACACCACCACCACCAGCCTGAACCGTTGATACAAGGCAGGATGGATCCATGCTTTCATGTTGTTGACGCCAAATTCTGACCCTACCATCCGAATGTCGCAGCCGAAATCGAGACTCATCAGACCAGGCAACGTTTTTCCAATCTTCTACTTTCCAATTTCGATGAGCTTGGGCAAATTGGAGCCTCAGTTTCCTGTTCTTAGCTGAAGGAGTGGCACCCGGTGTGGTCTTCTGCTGCTGTAGCCCATCTGCCTCAAAGTTCGCTGTACTGTGCGTTCAGAGATGCTCTTCTGCCTACCTTGGTTGTAACAGGTAGCTATTTGAGTCACTGTTGCCTTTCTATCAGCTCGAACCAGTCTGCCCATTCTCCTATGACCTCTGGCATCAACAAGGCATTTTCCGCCCACAGGACTGCCGCTCACTGGATGTTTTTTCTTTTTCGGACCATTCTCTGTAAACCCTAGAGATGGTTGTGCCTGAAAATCCCAGGATATCAGCAGTTTCTGAAATACTCAGACCAGCCCTTCTGGCATCAACAACCATGCCACGTTCAAAGGCACTCAAATCACCTTTCTTCCCCATACTGATGCTCGGTTTGAACTGCAGGAGATTGTCTTGACCATGTCTACATGCCTAAATGCACTGAGTTGCCGCCATGTGATTGGCTGATTAGAAATTAAGTGTTAACGAGCAGTTGGACAGGTGTACCTAATAAAGTGGCCGGTGAGTGTAGATTGCGATCATAATCTCCCTATTCCTGCTGGTTCTACTTCTAGCTCTGCTTGTAGCTTGGTTTCCCTACTGCCTGGCACCCCTAAATCTTTCTCTTCTGTCCTTGATAACGCAGAACTATTTATACATTACTCAAGTGCCTTATTTTAAATTTGGAAACATTGAACTGCAGTATTAATCAGTGTTTGTAAGTCAAAGTAAAGACTGGACCATAACCAGAAAACCTATAATAGGTTTCTATCTCGTCAGTCTTTTGCAAACACTCCTAGTTTTGGCGTACAAATGCTAATGCAAAATACTAGCCAAAATACTGCCATGTAAAAATGGCTTAAAAGTCTGATAAATATTTAGCTCTGTGTCACCCTTCTGATCGTAAAGTATAACTACAACCCTTTGTGACACAGATAGATAATAGAGTGACTGCAGGAGCATAAGTTTTATCCAAATAAATAGCAAAGTACATAAGGATCACCCATATATGTCTGCGTTCAATAGTCTACTGAAACACTTGTGCGTTTCAAACCTATATTGTTTTTGTTAAGAGCTTAAAAACACAAAGAAACAAATGATAGATTACTCCCTTGTTACGTCATTATAGAGATACACAAGTGGAAAATACATAACCTTAAGACTTATATAAAATGTATGGGTCTTCTCAATATATGTGTGTATGTATGTGTGTGTATATAGTATCTCACGAAAATGAGCACATCCCTCTCAATTATTGTCTTATATATTTTCATAGCACAACACTGAAGATATGAAACTTTGATACAATGTAAAGTAGTCAGTGTCCAGCTTGTGTAATAGAGTAAATTTGGTGTGTCTTCAAAATATTTCAAAAAACAGACATCAATGTCTAAACTGCTGGCAAAAAAGCGAGGATACCCTTAAGCGAAAATCGACAAATTGTGCCCAATTTGCAATTTTCTCTCCACGGTGTCATGTAACTCCTTAGTGTTACAAGTTCTGAGGTGTGTTAAATTTGGTGTTATCGCCCTCACACTATCATACTGGTCACTGGAAGTTCAACATGGCACCTTATGGCAAAGAACTGTCTGAGGATCTGAAAAAAAGAATTGTTGCTCTACATAAAGATGTCCTAGGCTATAAGAAGATTGCCAACACCCTGAAACTGAGCTGCAGCATGGTGCCCAAAACCATACAGCGGTTTAACAAGACAGGTTCCACTCAGAACAGGCCTCGCCATGGTCAGCCAAAGAAGTTGAATACACGTGCTTAGTGTCATAGAGATTGTCTTTTCAAAATAGAGGTACGAGTGCTGCCAGCATTGCTGCAGAGGTTGAAGAAGTGGAGGGGCAGCCTGTCAATGCTCAGGCCATATGCCGCACACTCCATCAAATTGGTCTGCATGGCTGTCGTCCCAGAAGCAAGCCTCTTCTAAAGATTATGCACAAGAAATCCCACAAACAGTTTGCTGAAGACAAGCAGACTAAGGATATGGATTACTGGAACCATGTCCTGTGGTCTCATGAGACCAAGATAAACGTATTTGGTTTGGATGGTATCAAGCATGTGAGGGGAGCAACCAGGAGTTCAAGTGTGTCTTGCCTACAGTCAAGCATGGTGGTAGGAGTGTCATGGTATGAGGCTGCATGAGTGCTGTCTGCTGTGGGAAGCTACAGTTCATTGAGGGAACCATGAATGCTAACATGTACTGTGACATACTGAAGCAGAGCATGATTCCCTCCTTCCGGAAACTGCAGGACAATATTCCAACATGATAATGACCCCAAACACACCTCCAAGACGACCGCTGCCTTGCTAAAGAAAATGAGCGTCAAGGTGCTGGACTGGACAAGCATGTCTCCAGACCTTAACCCTTTTGAGCATCAGTGGGGAAAGTAATGATTTCCACACATTGACACTGTGGACACAATTTGTCCATTTTTTCACTTAGGGATGTACTCACTTTTATTGTCAGCAGTTTAGACATTGATGTCTGTGTTGAGCTATTTTAAGGGCATGCTAAATTTCCACTGTTATACAAGCTGTACACTGACTACTTTACATTGTATCAAAGTGTCATAACTGCAGTGTTGTCCCATGAAAAGACAGTATCTCACAAAACTTGTAAATATTGTATTATGTGTGAATTAGCGTGAAATTCTCATATATATATATATATATATATATATAATATCAGAGCGTTTCGCTAATTCATTTGAGGGATCTTTTCATTCAGATCAAGAATCCAATAAGCTTCTTGTATATGTACTGCCTGCAACCAGTCTCCACTCCTTTGTGGTCTGTTAACTCTTGCTATCCCATAGTAAGTAAAGGAATGTGAAGAACCTGCACGGCAATCTATGAAATATTTGGCTGCTCCAGACACTTGTGTTTCTTTGTTTTTAATACCCGCTATATGTTCCGCTATGCGAGCTTTTATTTTGTGTATCGTACCGTCCACATACATTTTATTACACATTTTGCATTCTATGACATAAATTGCATGGTGAGTATCACAACTCAGAAATGTTCTAATCTGATACAATTTTGTGTCATTTGTTATCGCTAGATGTCTTTTTAACATACTGACCCATAGTACAGCGGTTTCCGCCACAGCAAAAGAAACCCTTCTGGAGTAGCCATATATTCGCTGTTTGTGGACTGCAGAAAACACTTACGATTCCCTCACTCTTTTCAAAGCCTAACTCAGGAAATACCATATTAAGGGCTAATAGTTTTCACGGCATATTATCGCAAGAATACCGGTAGGTGAGTAAGGGCATCCACTAAGGATCAGGAATATGCCAAGGAGGTGATGCGCATTGCGGGAACATGGTTATTCAGAAGATTTGTTGGCTAAAGCGCACCAAAATATATTGCATAAAACATAATCCTCCCTTTTGAAATAATCAATTAAAAAAGATCAGATCATCTTATTAAAATCCTGGCTATCGGTTGTAGAAAAAACTATATCCGTATCATCCAATCTGATCTTTTTTTATTTGATTATTTAATGTAACATCTTTCGTGGGCTTTAACCATTAAATCTTCTGAATAACCACTTCCCTCAGTCTTGCATTAATGCGTACCACCTCCTTGGCATAGTCCTGAGCCTTCATGCATGCCCTTCTCGCCCTAGTATGCTCACCAGCTGGTATCGCTGTGATAATATGCCATGCATGGCAACTACTAGCCCTCAATATGGTATTTCCTTAGTTTGGCTTTGAATAGAATGAGGTAATCACTAGTGTTTTCTGCAGTCCACAAACAGTGAATATGTGGCTATCCCAGAAGGGTTTCTTTTGCTGTGGCGGAAACCACTGTAATATGAGTCAGTATGTTAAAAAGACATCTAATTCTAAAGATACAAATTACACAGAAATGTATCAGATTAGAATCTTTTTGAATTACGATAGTCACGATGCGGTTTGTCATAGAATGCAAAATTTGCATAGTGCAACATATAGCGGGTATTTAAAACAAAGAAAAACAAGTGTCTGGAGCAGCTAAACATTTCACAGGTTGCCACGTGGGTTCTTTGAATTCCTTTGTTTACTATGGGATATAAACAGTTAATAGACCACAGAATTGTGGAGACTGGTTGCAAGCAGTCCGGCTATGGGAAGCTTATTGGATATGTATGTATATGTGTGTATATATATATATATATATATTGTGAGAGTCACACATGTCCAACCACCTCTTCTTGGTCTCAGGGGGTCTCAGCTCTGCGGATCGCCGCTTTGGTAAGCAAAATGGCACAAACGTAACTCCCAACTCCAGGGAAGTAGTTTTAACTGGCCTCAGCCAGCTTTATTGAGGCACAGATTACAGAACACAAAACAAATGAAAAAACCTCAGGCCGTCTAGCCACTAACTACACATAAACCGTCCCTCTCTAACATGGTCCAGGCCTATTGCCGATGCACCACAAACACATTTGTTTGTCATTCTCCATCAGTTCCAGCTTTTTCCAAGCCTCTGGGGGCCAGAGCCTTACTTCAGCTCCTCTGTCGCTCTAGGCAGCTGACCACAACTGCTTACTGCGGCTGGCAACTCATATGGCTGGCTCTTACCCCACCAAGGCCAGGCAACCTTGGTGGCATGTTGCTTGCAGGTCTCCGGCTGCACACCCTCTAGTGGCAGGAAGATACGACTACCAGAGGTCACTCTGCCACAATATGTATTTACTGAGAATAACCTTACATTTTATGTAAGTATTAAAGGTGTTTTATCGTTACAAAGATCATGTCTCAGATTATGGGGAAAGTAAAATAAGCACTTTTGTAATTGGGTTGCATTACCTCTGTCCCTTGGTTTAGCAGATATGAGCATCCCTGTAAATCTGTCTTCTATTTCTGCTGTTGCTGGTCAGAACGCCCCCTGGTCGATTCTCGCACCCTAGACACGCCCCCTGCACTGTGATTGGCTGGCTGACATTTCATTCAGCCTGTTGGGATACGCCCCTAGACAGGAAACGCCCCGGACACGCCCCCTGCGCTGTGATTGGCTGCCTGCACACTCTGTGTTTACTCCCCTCTGAGCTGTTAAAATTGATAGTGAAACCAAGGTCTGCTGGCTCTATGTACATCTCCCAGCTATAGGTGAAGGATCTGGGCAATTACTGGCTGTTTAAGGGGCTTTTGCCAAGAGGTTGATTAACCTCCTCACAGATCCAGTCCTTAAGCTGCTACTTGGAAAAGAAGGCGTTCTGTTCCTCAGATCGAATGCAAGCCCCGCCTCCTTATGACGTCATCACCTGTAGTGTATAACATAAGGATTCAACACTGTGTCTGTATAATCTGCTTGTGTGGTGCAGGGCTTAGGTGATCAGGTCTGCAAGACAGAGGTTAGGAGTTCAAGCCCCATCAGTAGTTTTTGAGTTTTTTTCTTTAAAATTTGTACACATATGTAAAGATATGAAAATATATGTGTAGACATCTATAATTTTATTCATATACACACACAAAGCTCCCCTATATAGTGTCCTATCCTTGCAGTCACACCAAGCACTTCCAACATACGTGATACAATGCATATATTCTGGGGGATGAGACATGATATAGGGGAGCCCTGTATGTGTATATATATCATTATAGAGATTAACATATATATTTTAGGTCTCTCTACATATGTGTAGAATTTAGGGGGAAAAAAAAATATACCCTGTGAGGGACTAGAACTCCAAACCCCTTCGTTGTAAAAGCAATAGTCTACCACTGCTCTACCTCTGCACCACCAGCCCAAGTTAGTTACAAGCTGAGCAGGACCTTCTCTCAAAGCTGATTTGCTTCTCCCCCCATTGTTTTCACTCACATGTCACTGACAGGAAGCAGAGATCTTTACTTGAAGCTGACATTTGTAGTTGAGTAAAGATCTCTGCCTGTTGTCAGTACAATTTGGAAGAATACCACTAGAAGTGACAGCTGCTGGCTTTCAGTTGTGTGTAAACTAAGAGATATGACAGGTGCTTGCTGGAGTTTGGAGCCTCAAGGCTGCAGACATAAGCAGGCAGGATGCTACAGAGCTGTTATATCCAGACAACCCTCTGCATCCCCTGCTTCAAACAAAATGATGTCACAGTTCTTCAGTGAGGGGAGACACGCCTCCTGGGAGGAGAGACACGCCTGCTGACAGGAGAGACACGCCCCTGGATTTCAAACTCAATCTGAGAAAATTAGCTGAACAGCACGAGCAGCTCAAACGAGAACACCCCTTTAAGTTTAAGTATTTTCCGTTTTTGTATCCCTATAATAGGTTACTTCCTTTTTGCTCATTATTAGTTCCATTGTTTTTTTAAGCTGAATGTGTTGCACAAGATATTTTACTGTGAACAAGAACCATATAGGTTCGAAACACGCTAGCATTAAGATAGTACATTCATTTTATCTGCTGTTCAATATGTCATAATAAATATTTCTACTTTTATGGAAGACGTGGATATTTGGAATTATTTATGAGGTAGTCAAGTAAAGTCAAGCTCAGACATCCCCCAAGTATGAGTTTCTAATTAATTCGATTAGTTTTCAGAGTGAAGTTAACAAAAGTAGCACACTATAGCAATACTGATATTTTTTTTTTTTTTTAAATAAAATATTAGACCTATATTAAGACATTTTATTTAGCCAATTCATAGATGCTTTTACTGCATTTTGTACATGAATCCACAAATCACAGCATGAATCACAGCAAATCTACAATCTCCTCTTTGGACAATCTCTAATTTTCAAAAGGATCCTTTGACAGTAAGTTGATCACAAAGTGTTCCCGCTGCTGGGACCCATAGAATTGGCTGTAATTGATGGGGAAATCTGGCAGTAAGTATACAATTTCCATGCAGCACCAGCACAGGAGTAATGAGGTATTACAGAATGTTCATTGAAAATCAGTCTGTAGCCTTCTGTTTAATGCAGGACAGAACAAGTCCTTCTAGAACAAGTATATGAAAGTGGGTTTTCTAAAGTGGAGAACTCTTAAGCTCCCCAAAACCTGAGTAGCATATCCTTTTTGTGAGGTTTGGCCTCTTGGGATTGGAAGAATTGGGAGACCAAGTCAACACCTTAAAGGGGTTTTCTCAGCATGCAGTTTAAGCCAGCTTAAGACTTATACTTACTGGTCAAGCTGTGGGTCTATAGTTATTGGCATATCTGCTCTGCTATAACTAGCTGAGCAGGTTACAGTGAACTGATTGCAGGAGATGTAAAATCTGTAGAACACAAGACTACAGAGATCTAAGAAATGAAAACCTGTCCTTACCTTGAAAACTATTATCAAATTATTTTATTATTTATCTTTCTCTACATGTTGAAAGCTGATAGTTGTAGTAAGAAAACCCCTTTAAGCTCTTCTTTATGTTACTTAAGCTATTCCTGTACAATTTTTCTTTTGTGGCAGGGCACAATATTCTGCTAAAAAAGACACTGCTATTTGGGAATACTGTAGCCATGACAGAATGTACTAAGACTGTAAGAGTGTTAATTTAAATGATATATACAATCCTAAACATTGGAATTGCAACACCAAGAAGGATAAGCCTTAAGATTATGCAAACTGAGGAAGTACTGGGTGTCGCTAGAATCTGCAAATGATCAAATTTCCAAGCACCTAGCTGCAATCTTTGGTATGTTGGAGGGGTATAAGAGCCAGATTGAAAGCAAAGTTTTCAGTCACATAAAACTTCAAAGATCAGATCAAGTAGTTTAGAATGATTGTATTGTAAATTATTGTTACTTTTTACAAACTAAGAGAGACAAAATCCCTGAACTGAGAGACCTTGGTTTAGCTGACTGGCAGTTCGCTGTGGGCCTAGGCTGATATGTCCAGATTGTGTGCTCTGGTGTTTGGGAGCACAGTAATGAAGTAGAATGATGGCAAGAGGTGCGTGGAGGTTAACCTCTGCACAGATGGATCTTCTGATTGAAAGAATGGCGCATAATGATCCAGTCTGTACTGGAAATGAAATTTGACATAACATCACAAGCCTAGGGCGGCAAACGGTATCAACACAAACCATCAGAAAGCAAAGCATTTGCAGAACATTGGGCTATGAGCCAGACATTTAGCTACAGGTGTCATTGTCCTAACACCACTGCTCTCAGAGACTGTCATGGTACACAGCAAGCCCGTAATGAAGGTCTTCTTCAGTGATGAGTCCTGCTTTTGTCTTCAACAAAATTATAGCAGGAGATTGGTCTGGAGACCATGTGAACAACACCATGAAAAGGCCTTCACTAGGGAACGTCACACTGATCCTACTCCAGGAATAATGTACAGTAACCATACCCCACCATACCCCTATAGTCTTCGTTCCAGTACTATAACAGTTTGGCCTTAAATTGATTTTCTCATTAAACAAGTGGTATGACCATTTCTTCAAAGTGTCCCAAAAGCTGTTTCACAAAGGACAGTGCCAGGTCATATGTTGCTCGTACAACTGTTAGAAGCCTGAGTGACCTTAACCTGCTAGTGTCGTCTGTAGCTTCTCCAGACTTATTTCCCATCGAGGACATATTTGACAGCAAAAGGGAGCTGCCAGCAGCCAATCTTGTTAATTTGCAGGCCCAAGTGCATTACGCATGGCATAACATTTCTCAGACCGCTATTAATAATCTCATTTAAGGCATGCAAATGCGTATAAGTGCATGTGGCGCTCATATTTGATACTGAATAAATTGAGATGTTTTTAATATTTTGCTTTCACTTTATCATTTTGTAGATCATTAACATTTCTATCGATCCTGTGGTTTCCATCATTCCAAGACTTTTCTTTGGTGTTGCAGTTTCGATGTTGAGAAGTGTAGTAGTATAACATCCACATCAAAGCCAGTACTCAAGGTTTCACAGCTGAGCATTGACCAGAGCTTCACACTAGTGGGTATTGCCTTTATCCTATAGCACATCCTTGTGACATCTCTTGCCCAGGTAGTTGGCCATCTGTATAATGTAAAAAAAAAAATAAAAAAAATGATACATCAGACCAGACCACTATTTCCTTTGCCTCATAATCCAGTTGTGCGGCTCGCATGCCCATTGTAGGCACATTTTGTGGAGGACAAGGGTTTATTATAGCCACATGGACAGCTGCGATGGACTTTGTGTTTTGGCACCTTTCTATCATAGCAACAATTTTTCTTTTCTATTAAATTTGATAGCCTCTGCTACCCACATTAAGGGGCCCTTGGCACTCCTGATCCTGTTACTAGTCAATTGTTGGTCCTTTGTGCTAACCAGCCCACCCCACAATTATTTATTTTATTTTTGAGATGTTCTAATGTAGCCATCAAAATTTGACCCTTGTCTGGGTTGCTCATATTCTTACACTTGCCCTTTTTTCCTGCTTCTATACAATAACTTCAAGAACTGACTGTTCAGTTGGTGCTTAATTTATCCCATGCCTTTACATGTGCCACTGTACCAAAATAATCAATGCTATTCACTTCACTTTTCAGAAGTTTGTTATTGCCCACAATATCATACATACAGTATGTGTGTACCACCTGTGTAACTGGTCTGTGTACCTCTAAATCAAAATAGTTGATAAGTCACCAGAGGGCACTGTCGCAGGAACGCACACTTTTCTCACTCAGAAATACTGGTCAGTTTCTCTGACTAGATGAAGCTAAAAAAAAGAACAAGTAGGTTTACACAAACTATACTGTGGAACATAACACATTACATTTTATTTGATGTAAAGTAAAAACGTAAGGTTAGGACAGAAAAAAAGTTTAGGGTCTGTGTCCGTAAAGGGGTTCTTCTGGAAACTGACATTAATTACCTATCTTAAAGGGAATCTGTCGCCAAATTTATTTCTTTTTACTTATTAAATCAAGACCCGGATCCATATGCTTTTCCTCTCAGTTGTTTTAATTTCCTGATTGTAGATTTCTCTATTCGGCCGAATATATACGATTGTGGGGAAGACATTCTTGCTTGCACTGCTTTAACAGCAGTCGGAGAGATACTTTACAGCAGCTTCATGCACATAGGATTCTTAAGACAGATTCTGTCCCATAGACTTGTATAGGAGAGTTTTCACTGTGAAGGGAGGGGGAGCGGTGACATCTCCTCTTGTGACTGGTGGATTCTGTGTTATCTGTACACATTGGTGTCTCCTTTCAGTTTGACCCTGCTGTGACTGATCATGAGCACACTGCTGAAAAGCTCTCTAAACAGAGCAGGAAGTGTAAGACCATTATTAGGCTTAGTGGCCAAAGTGAAAACTACAAGACTTAAGATTTATTAAAAAAAATACTGAAAGTGATATGGAAAATTAAAAAAAAATAACCAAAAATTCCTAAAAAATGTTTTAACCTACAAATGTGAGTTAAACAATAAGTCATTTTTTGATGACACATTCCCGTTAAAGAATGTAGGACCTCTGGAACTCCTGCTGTTCAACATAAATATAAGAAACCCTAACTGACTGGAAAAAATGCTAGTTTTCTAGGTTCTGTTACTTCTGAGTTTGTGCTTTTAAGTGTTTAGCAGCCAAGAAAGAAAAAGGAGAATAGTTTTACGATCAGTAGACTTATTAAGATTTTTTTGCATTATTAATTACATAATTCTGGAGCATCTTTTCTTAGAACCCTGCGTTGTGTTGTTGCTCTGTTATTCCTCCTAGAAATCTATGACTGAATTGACAACTGGGTGTTTCCACTTGGGCATATCGCTACACAGATGGATACTGTCCAGTCGGTGCTGGCAGTGTCAGGCTGAGTAGGGATCTACCCCTTTGAAATGGTGAATGGTAGTATCCAGTTGTTAATTTATTCATAAATATCTAGAAGGCATAGCCAAGAAGCAATGTGAAGTTGTATCAAAATCATTATTTCAAGTACTAAAACATGTATGTTAGTATTAATGTAAGGTTTTATTTAACCCCTTCCCCACAAATAATGTAACAAGGAGTCTTGTGGTTAGTAGTCGAGTATGGAATGGGATCACAGATTGTGTTCACTCCATACACAGGAGATTTCAGCTGCTAAATACAAAGAAACTCTGATTCCAAACATTTAATCGTGAACAAAATTGTTGGTACCCTTAAGTTAGAGAAACCTGAAATGTATAACTTGAAACTGACAAAGGTAGTAATGAAATTAAATTTACTGAAAATCAACTAATGAAAATCAGACATTGCTTTTGAATTGTGGTTTAACCGAAAAAAAAATCAGCAAACTGACCTGGACAAAAATGATGGTACTCCTAGAAAAGATTGAAAATTATTTGACAATAGGGACATTTTAAACTTGGGCGTCTCCTGTAATTAGCATCACAGGTGTCTTCAAACTTGTAATTAGCCTGCTTACTTGAAGGGTGAAAACTAGTCACTGTGCCGTTTGGTATCATGGTGTGTTCCACACTGAACATGAATCAAAGAAAGCTGGGGAGAGTTATCTCGGGAGATTAGAAATAAAATTTATAGACAAACATTTTAAAAGTAAAGGCTATCAGACCATCTACAAACAGCTTGATTTTACTGTTACTACTCTCATTAAGAGTTACAGAAATCATTTGTTTGCATTAATTGCCTCCAAAAGGTTGTATAACAAAATATTAAGTTAAGGCTACCATCCATTTGGTCCAGGCCAGTTTCGTTTGTTTTTAAATTTTTCGGTTTAATCACAATTTAAGAGTAGTGTCTGCTTTTCATTAAATGTATTACTACTTTTCGTCCATTTAAAGTTTTTTCAGTGACCAATGTGGTTTTACCATTATTTAACGTAAGGGTACCAGCAATTTTTTTTACATGTGTAGATGGCGCATAAATGCAACCACAACATCTTAATGATTACAGAATGCGGTGGCATGCCAACCAGTTGTCATGGCAGCTATAGTACATTTATTACACTTTTATTACACTCTGCCTACGGGTGAGTGTAATAGGAGAGCCATAATAGAACACTATTTTGCGATACTATTGTATTGCAGAACAGTGTGTAATCATGCCCACTAGTGGTCAAGTATCCCTTAGCACACCATGAGGTTCCTGTACATCATGATGACCGTAAGGGAGTATGGAGCAGACTCGCTCGCTGAGCCTGCTCCATCCACGGCAGGTGCCAACTGATAAATACAGCTACCACCTGCCAGTAACAGCAGATATCGGAGCCGGCTCTTACCTCTGCTGTTTAGCCATTTAGATGCTGTGGTGATCACAGCTGTGGCATCTAAATGAATGAGGAATGGGGTCCTGCCGATCACCCCCTTTGTAATGAGATTGCAAGGTGTTGTGCGGTTGCTATGGTAGCCAGTCTAATGAAGACTTTCATATCTGCCATCTTATTGCTTCTATGACTTTGTGCCAAAGTGAGGAAGTCATAGGATCGCCATATTTGTACACACTTCTGCATTATGTACATAATGCAGAATGGTGTACTGACAATCACGCCCCCTAATGGTCAAGTACCCTAAGGGGACTAAATGTATGTGTAAAAAAAAAGTTTTAAAAACATAAAAATTAACCAAGTTCAAATCATTCCCCTTTTGTCATTTTACATACAAAAAGGTACATATAATTGATATTGCTGTGTTTGTAAAAGTCTGATAAATTAAAACATAATTTATCCCATATGGTAAACACCATACAAAAAATAAATTCCCAACACCAAAATTGTGTTATTGGTCATTTTTTTGTCCCAAAAACATTGTAATAAGAAGTGATCAAAAGTCACATGTATCCCAAAATGGTGCCAATAAAGAGTACACTTCAGCCCACAAAAAAATGCACCTTCAGTCAGGTCCATAGGTTATTGGTCGCAGAAAACGGTGCTGCAGCACAAATTTAAATAATAGAAACTGTTTATTCAAAGTACTAAAATATAATGGAAACATGGAAACTCTATACATTTGGTATCGCTGGATTCGTACTGACCCACAGAATAGAGATAATCATACCAAATAGTGAAAGACATACCCCGCCCCCCGCCCCCCCCCCCTTGCAAATATAAATTTTTTCATATTCTACCCCATTTTAAATTTTTTGGGGTTTAATTCAAGACACCATTTGGCTAGTCTACACTGCACAAAAAAACATC
>JAODAL010031001.1:0-49095 GCA_025379985.1 Phyllomedusa bahiana | reverse complement strand
TTTGGGTCCCACTGCTTTTGGGCAGTAGGCAGGAAGGTGTGAGGAGGAGTAGCATGGGGGGTTATGTTGTGGGGGGTAAGGGCTCTGTACCAACGAGCCGTTGGGAGGAAGCAGTGACGGGCAAACACTAATCGATGTACCCGGGTTTCCCCCTTTGGAAGGCTGTGTAAGCAAAGGGTTTCAACATCTTCATCGGGAAAAGGGAGGATGGAAGCTTGCATTTTCGGGCAGTGGCGCTGCTGATAAGTCGGGGGGTGTGGCCAGGAGCCCAGCGGGTTTGGGAGCAGTGTGGGGTTCAGGGAACCCCAAACGGCCACGGGGTTGGGCCACCCGTTTTTGCGGGGCCCCAAAAAGTAGCGACGCAGGGTCTCACAGGGCGCGGTGGTAGCAGTCGTCAGGCGTGGGCTTTGGGTTCGTAAAATCACCTACCTCGGGGTGTGGCTTTTTTTTCCCAAGGAAAGGGGGAGGCGAGAAAGGCTTTTTTGTAAAATTTTTGGGGCAGAAATAAAAGCGGGCCGGGGAAAACCTAAGGTTGGCGCCATGGCCCTTGTCAATTTTTTGCGTTTTTCCCCATTCAGTAGCCTAGGAAAAAACATTTTCAGTTTATGGTGGTCCATCCTGCCCCCGGGAGTTGTCTGCCTTTCCCCTTTTATTCCCTTTCCCAAGATGCTCCTTGCTCCTCACCACCTCGGCGCCAGCAGTGTTCCCGGACGTTTTCCAAGAGACACCCCGTAGGTGTAAAGCCCACCCAAAGGGAAGGAATTTGTCAGTGCTCCTGCCAATTTGGGGGTTTATGCAGCCCTTTCCCTCTTAAAGTGGTGGACTTGCACCATTCAGGAGATTGCCATGAAATGCGCCGTGTTTAATCTGGTTGTCAAACGGTTCCTAAACATCTTCCACCCATCTGCAAGACGTTTCTAAAAAGGGCCCAGGAAACTTTGCATACACTTTACCCATTTTACCCCCCAAAGACACCCTCCTTGAGTGAACAGAACAGGGGAAAACTATGAACAAAAGAAGGGAAAAGAGCACAACAGAGGGAAAAACTAAAATTTAAAAGAAAAAACTGAGCAAAAAAGAGAGAAATCATTTTAAAAGAGGGAAAAAAAGAGCAAAAAAAAGAGAGGGAAAACTATGTTTCAGAAAAAAAGGCCATTGAGAAATTTTTTTATGATCCAAATGGATAGGGGTACTCCACTTTTGTAATTTTTTATGTCAGCCCGTGGAAATTTTATGTGTGAAAAACATGCTTTTTGCTCAGGTCTTCAGGAGGGCCCCGTTATTTGTCAGCACTGGGGTTTCGGGGATGAACAACGTCCCCTGCTTCCTGTCTTTGGGAAAAGAGGGTGAAAAAACTGTCTGTTCGGGGACTGGAGACATGGCGTTTCTTTTTCACGGCCCCCTTGAGTCCAGGGGGGGCAATGGGGGGAAACCAAGGGGAAAAGGGGTTGGCCCAGGGGGAAAAAGGGAGGAGTAAAAGAGGAAAGAGGTGGGAAACAGGGTGGGAGCAGAGTTAAAGGGGGGATTGGAAGGGGAGGGGAGGGTGCTAGAAGGGGAGGCCACAGGAAAAAGGGTGTTGCAATAATCAGGCGTGAGAGGGGGCAAGGGCAGGGGCAAGCAGATTTGGGGGCTTTTCAAAGTGAAGGATTTGGGCAGATTTTCGGGAGTTTTTTTCATGTAGGGAAGGGCAAGAGTTTGGATGTGCCCGGGTTTTTTTTGGCCCGTTTTGGGGTTTAAAAGGGTTTTCCCAAGGCAGGCGGACTTGGGGGGAGACGGCAAGAGGGGTGGGGCAACCCTTGGGTAGCAATAGAGAAAAATCTATCTGCGCCATCGTCCATCCTCTCGCAAAGGTCTAAACCCGGGTGGTTGTTCCTTTAGCGCTTAGTATCACTACCCCGGGCCTGGGGGGAAGGGTTTTTAGGAGAGTACCAGCTATCTGCCCGAAAGCTGTCTGGGTCGATGTTTTCTTTTTAAAAAGAGTGTTTTTTCTAGCCGGGGTTTACAGGGAGAGGTTTTTGAAAGGGGCGCTTGGGGGAGGTAGAGGGAAAATTTAAGAAGGGGCAAGGCAGATGACCCAGACAAAACCCCTGGCAGTATAAGTGGAGTTTGGGGATAGCGAGGGCCCTCAGAGTCCTTTTGCGATGGCCGCAGCATGCTGATTTTCCTGGGTAAATTTTCAGCCAAAAAGTCACCATTTTTTGCAGAGGGGATGACCCATGGTTCTCCACCCCCTTGGACCCTCGCTACGTTCCAAAATGGGGGCCTTTTTTCACCTGCCGGTGGAGGGAAAAAATCAAGGGACTATGAGAAATTTTTATGTAGTCAGTTTTGGTGTGCCTTTCTGGGCATCATCCATCCCCTTGTTGTCTGACCCGGGGGGGGCCCCATGCCATATCAGCTATGGCTGCTGTGGGGGGGTGGGGGGTAGGGGGCATACCAGCTCCCCTTGAGCACGCTGTTTTTGGAGTCGATGATGTCTTTTTTAAAAGAGGATATTTCTAGCCGGGGGGGGGGGACAGGAGAGGTGGTGAAGGAGCAGCGGAGGAGGTTTGAGGGAGATGAAAAAGACAAAAAGGGAGATGAAACCCAAAAACACCATGGCAGTATAAATGGAGAAAAAGGGGGTAGGGGAGTCCTCAGAGTAAAACCCTTTGCAGAGGGCCCCGCGCATGTGATTTCCCGGGGAAATTACACCCAAATAGTACCATCTGGCAGGGGGATGTACGGGTTTCAGTCCTTTGGCCCCTCGCTCCCGTTCCAAAATGGGGGGCCTTTTTTCCTCCCTGGGGGAGGAAAAAACAAAAGTCTATAGAGACATTCTATGTAGTCAGTTGGCTGCCCCTTTCTGGGGATCGTTATCCCAAAAAAACTTTGTCTGACCGGGGGGTTCAGTGCTCACATATCATGGGTAGGGCATTCCAGCTCTCAGCGAAAACCTGTTGGAGTTTTTGATGAGAGCTTTTTTCACCCCCTATGGGGAAAAGGAAACCCCCGCAGCGCAGTACTATTCTGTGTGCCCCCTGCTGTGTAGATTGTACCAAGTTCCTTCTCACCCCCATCTTTAGCAGGGATGGTATTGCACCCCCCTCCCCATTTTACTAGGAGTTGTACCTTCTGATGCTGTCCCACCTCAATGGTCTCCTCATGCTGCGCTGTGCTGTCACTAGGCTATGTACCTGTATTCAGGTTTGTTTTTTTTTGGCGTTGCCGCCCCCTCCTATTATTTCCCCTGCTCCCGCCACCTAAAAATTATGACATTGTGCCACTCTCGGCCTGTGCTGTGGCTGTTGTTGCTGCCACCCCCAAACTTTTTAATTTGTGAACTCTATGGCTTATCTGTTGCCAAAAAATCCCCCTCTGTCATTGTCCCACCTGTGGCCTACTCAGTGCTGCCCCTCCGAATTTAATTTCCCATTGTGCCTATGGCTGCTGCCATCCACAGTCTGTCATTGCCCTCTGTGGCCTACCTGCTGCCCCACCTCCACAATTGTCATTGTGACACTTGGGGCCCTACAAATGCTGCTCCCAAAGGGACACTCTCTCATCGCCACCTTGGGGTTTTCCCTAACTTTTTTTTCCCACCCCCCCATACTTATGTGTTGCTTGGTTTTTTGTTTTCCCCTTTTTTATTTGTCAAAGGAAAAAAAAAGGACAAACACAAACGTTGTGTTTCGGAGAAGCCATAAGGCCAGTATGACTGGTCCTTTTTTTTGCATCAGTATTGTCTGTGATTGGTAGCCCAAGCAGGAGTGGATACAAAAAAGAAAACATGCAAAATATTCCCTTTACTTTTATTTTTTGGTTTTTTTGAATGTGGGTTTTGGTCGTTTTAAAGCGGGGCACTGAAAGGATAAAAGGGGGGAAAATATTTGTGACTTCAATGCAAAATTATGAGACACCCCCCCCTTTTGAGGGGAGGAGGGGCTTCTGTTCGTGTTTAATTGAGTCACCCCCAATAAGTGAAAAAATTAAATGTTTGCCCCGATAGCAATATCCCCCAAAAGAGAAATGGTGGTTTGGATGTTTTAGGGAGAAATACACAAAACCTGGATTTGAACGAATTCCCCCTAGAAGTGGATAAAATTAACTCTTGGCCCCAGATTAAAATGCCCCCAAAAACTGGTTTTTTGAATTTCAGTCGGTTGGGCAAAATCAAACCCTGGATTTGCTCGAGTACCCCCCAAACAGAGGATAAATTAAACTTGGGCACAGTTGAAATATCCCAAAAAAAAAAAATTCTGGTTCAGGAACAGGTGTGTATATGCACAACTTGTGAAGGTTTTACCCCAGTAGCTAAAAAAAACAGAGTTTTTTAAAACAGGTGCAATTAGTGCTGTACAGCAGATGTTGTGGATAGGAGAAAAGTGAGAAGGGGCAGAATTTAAAGGGTGCCTTTTTATGGGTGTGATGTCAAAAAAGCTGTTGGTGCTGTTTTGGGCGATAATGAAGTCTTTGAGGGGTCCTTTTTCCCCCCATAGTTCTCTCCCCCATGTACGCTTGTCTCCCCATTTTAGCTTCGTTATGCGAATCGCAGGGAACTTGCCTTCGTTCAGAAATAAAATTTTCCTGAAATTTTCAAAATGAATCCTTTCGTTAGAATCAATTGGCTCATCCCTGATAATAATTTCATCATAAAAACCTATATGAACCTGTCTGTAACCCATACTTTACCAAAGCACAAAGGGTCAAGGGATTGTCCAGTAGTTAAAAAAAACTTTCTGAATAAGGCTAGGTCTACACAGCTAATGTCAAAGAGAATAAGAATAAAAATAGTAATAAAATAGTGGTTTTTAATGCATATATTATGAAACCTGAGGGGGGGGGTGTATAAACTTTTTAAACGAACCTAAAAAATGAATACTCTCCTAGAATCTGGGCTTTACCCCCCTTGGAAGTCAAATACCTAGAAAAAGTTGACATTTATGTTGTTCCTTTGGGCTTTAAGGAGACTGGCGGCATTGCTTCTCCAGATCCACCTGTTGAGTTCCAAAACCAGCTGTCTCTTGTAGATTTAGGTGAGGGGGTTTGGGGGAAAGAAGTCCCCCTTTAAGGATCTTTGTTCGTGTGGAACGTCGAAGAGTTCCCATTTTTATGAAAAACTCGGAGAACAGAGGAATAAATTAGAGGCAACTTCTCTTGCCTGCGATATAACTCCAAGCAGATAGCCGAAAAAGCTCTGCGTTGCTTGACCACCTCCACTGAGAAGTCCTCAAAGATTAACAGTCGATAACCCTGATAGAGGAAGTCAGATTTCAGTTTTTTAAAAGTCCTCAGTATCTCAGTTTTGGACAATCATATTAACACTTTGGAGAAAGGTAGTTTGGTCCTGGGCTTCAAACTGCAACCTATGTCCTTGATAGTACATACCCTTCACAGTGCTATTGGCTTGGGGAAGTTAGTGGAAAAGAGGGATTCCCAAAGGGGTTTTTTAGAGTGAAAAAATGTTTTTTTCCATTGAAAATATGTGTTAAAACAACTGAGGGTAATTCCGTTCGTTTACAGTTTTTACTTTGAAACTTAGGGGTTGAAGTTTCTATATTGTTATAAAAGGAAATCTGACCTAACAAAAGATGTGTATGCTGTTTTCTGGTTATCTAAGGGGTCGGTAATGGGGGCATTATTTTTGAGAATCAATTTAGACCTCAGGCTTTTAAAATTGAAATCCTTTTCTATAAAAAACCTCATAAAAAACCCCCCTTTACCCGTCTGCAAATTATTATTTTTCTTTCACGTAACGAAAAGGTAAACGAGCTGAGTTGTAAGTGTAGGAATATCTTTGATCTTTGGGTTTAAATCAACAATTAATGGAAGCAAACATGCTCATGAATTAGTCAATGCTGCATAGATGATAAATATTTCAATAAGTGCCCCCATCCAGATGTAGTCTATTTGCTTGGTATTAAATGTCACATTGCTTAGTGATAAAGTACACAATCATATTGTATCGGACAAGCTAAATTTGTCAACCCCCCATTTAAAATTTTTTTTGGTTTTTTAAAAGTAATGCCCTTGGGGGAAAATATCATTGTATTAAAACCAGGTCCCTTTTTTGGTTCAAACGTGACCCAATAATTAACACATTTTTTCCCCCTGTACTTTTTAAAAGTTTTTTTCCATACTTAAAAATTTCATGTATCTTGTGAATGGGTAATAATAAGTTATATTTGATGTTTGGCCATGTGCAGGGACCCCAAAATTGCTCTGACTTATGATTCGTAAGGAGTTTGAGTAGAACTGCAGACCAAGCTCAAATCAATGTCTATGGGGCTGATATGAAGAGGAGAAGTGGAATTGTTCTAAAAATTATAGCGCTCGACTATCAGTCAAAAAATTTAGGGTATTTCTGCAAAAAAAATGATTTTTGTGAACGAGCTGAAAAGGGGTCAAAAACGACAAAACATGTTGTTTCCAGTTTGTTTTTTTGCAATAATTTTTTTTGCTGGCACAGCATTTCGTGATTATGATTTAAAAGGTTTTTTCTTCAGGGAAAAATACCGCAGGGAATTAACTCCTCGATATCCAAAAGTAAATATGCAAGGTAATGTCCCCACTTCACGTACCTCCTGGGTTTATGGGAGTCGCAGGAGTTAAATGTTCCTATGATAATAAGAGATTGGGTGGAAACCTGTAGCTTTAATAACTGGGTGAAACTGACAAACAAAATAAGAATAAACATGCAATTAAAATACAGCATTAAATGTATACAATGTAAGCAGTGTATCGCAACAAAGTCATAGATGGCTGACTATGCGGTTAGACTAGGCTGCAAAATTGCAAGGTGTTACAAATTGCAGCTTGATGTAATAGAGTGAAAACTGTCCCTAGCAGTTTTCCTTTGCCTGCTGATAGTCACAAATGCAAAGAAATCAATCTGGCTACCAGCTATATTTCTGCAAACTATAGACTAGAACTTACAGGTCTTCTGTATCTATCTAAGTCATTTAACTATTTGTTTGTGTTTAACTCAGTTCTAGCTGTCTTTTAATGTCTTTCTCTTCTTTCACTTCTGTATCTTCCTATGACAAGTCCTCTTGGTATATTGGAGGCAAAAACTTTACCTCTCAGCTACACACAATGCTTTACATAAACAGACCTTTCTTTGACTAAAGAGGGGAAAGGCCTGGTGATGTCATCCTGTTGGGTCACATGATCTGCAGTTAAAACAAATCACACATGCCCCCTTCTGAGCACACAGAGCTGAAGAGCTGGATGCAGGAGGTATAAAATGAGATTGTGGCAAAAAAAAAAACCCTGTAAGCTCTGGTGGTGACAGCTCCTCTATACTATAACACACAGGAGGGTTGACAGCTCTTCTATACTACATCACACAGGACAGGAGACAACTCCTCTTTACTACATCACACAGGACAGGAGACAGCTCCTCTATACTACACCACACAGGAGAGGAGACAGATCTTCTATACTACACCACACAGAAGAGCTGACATGTCCTCTATACATCATTTTTTCTTCATCTTTTGATATTTTTGAATTCCAATGAGATCTATCTAGAAATTCAATTTAAATAAATATAATAAGGAGGTTTGAAAATAGATAGTAACATTAAGGGGTCTCATGTATGAAAATGGTCTACAGTAGGTCTAAGACTTCTTTGTTGCCCATAGCAACCAATCATTGGTTGTTATGGGCAACAAAGAAAGTCTTAGACCTAGACAGTTTTTATACATAAGACCATTAAATCTTATTATTTCACTTAGGAGGATTGTAATGAATTTATCCCATTTGAAATGAAGTGATGGAATGGAGCGTTTTTATGACTTTGATATGGGCAAAATATTTGCTGGAATTCTGAATGGATTTAAAAAAAAAAAAAGTGAAACCTTTAGAGGTTTTATTTATAAGTCGGCAGTGTGACTGAAGATTCTTGATAGCAAAATTACAATATAAGGAATCTCTGAGACTGGAGAATCTCAGAGTTACTGCTAATGACTATTTTCAGACGAGAGCTGAGAGCTACCTTGGAAGAAGTTAATTAAAAAGGTTTGTTTTCAATCAACTTAAACAGGGAATTGTGCAGTGGAAAAGTGTGTGAAAAATATACTTGGTGAGAAGTGATATTTTTATCTGCCAGGTGCTTGCCTCTGCATGCAAAATATCAAGCAAACTAAAAAAAAGTAAACTAAAAAATCTTAGAGGTGTTATGCTGCTTACAATGAATGAGGCATGTTGCTTTCTAAAGAGAAACTGCAGGAGACACATTTTAAAGCATTCCTGAAATTTTAGGTATCTGTTAAGGATAAGCTGTCATGTGGGTGACATGAAGAGTAGCAATATTTCTGGTCATAACATAACTTGTATATGGCTTTTTTACCATTTTTAGCTTTGCAGACTCCATCCTCAAATTTTCAGCTGTTCCTCGGCTAGTGGGTGAAAGCTAGCTGCTATGATGTCTCCTATACACAAAAAACACAAAAAACACACAAAAGCATCAGTGGATTCTGCACCACTAAATCTCAATAGCACACCCTAAAGAGCAGCAACTGCAGCATGGAAGTCATCATATAGCAGTGCTGAGCAGTTTTAGCTGTGAATTAAAGGAGATGTATCGCTTCATCAGTTTATGTGTTTCAATGTAATCTCAGTTTCCCAGCTCTTCAAATCCAGGAGCGTTTCTTCCCCGACCAGCTTGGTGTTTCCTAACTGAAGGGTGATGACATAATCTCCCCCTTTCACTGTTCATGCTCGCTCCCGAGTCAGTGTGCTCTTCCTCCCCCCTCTCTATTTGAATCCACATGTCATTGTGTCGTTCCTCTAATTTTTTAAGAGCTGTATGTTTACACAGCCCTGCATTCAATCTAGACAGTCTTCTATGAACTCAGAGCACTGATCTCTTCTGCTCTCAAAGCTGGAGGTTTGTTACAGTTTAATCCAGTCTTCTATGAACTCATCCAGAGCAGCACAGATCTGTCTCCCTTCTATGTTTACACGCAGGAACTTTAGGCACTGAGGCACAATTCTGCTGTTTTCTGATTGTAGAAGAAGCTGCAGTGTTATTGTGGAGCTGCAGGCTGTGCAGAGTGAAATGTTGCCGGACTCTTATTCTTAGTGAGAGAGGGAGGAATACACGCTCCCGTGAATACGACCGGGGGCCAGACAGAATGTAAATTAGTAGAGCCGTCATCCAACGAAATGAAAGGAGGTGGAATCTGACCAGCACTGGGGAACATTGTTTACAGAAAATGAAGATAAGGCAGACTGTGAAAACAAAACAGCTTTGCAAATCACATCCAATTGCAAAGTTGCATGTTTTCACTGTCCCTTTGTCACGGTTGGAGATAGTGGATCCTCTGGACCACCGCAAGTGATGGCGTAAGCCACGCCAGGGAGCAGAATCTAAGTAGGTCTCAGTATTCACAAGAGCCCGCCTCAAAGCAGGATGGACTTGCTGTGGCGGAAGTCTACCAGGTCGCTTCCACTGACGTGACTTGCTTGCGGAGGTAGCCGAGGTATAACGTGGTACAAAATCGTAAGGCAGGCTCGTAGTCAGGGACAGGCAATAAGGTCAGGACAGGCGGTAAAGGTTTGTGGTCGAGGACAAGCAGGAAGGTCAGGGCAGGCGGCAAGATTCATGGTCGAGGGACGGAGGCAAATGGTATGGTACACGGTAATCAGAACAAGACTTCAGGAACGCTTTCTCATTAGGCTAATGGCACTAAAGATTCAGCGCTGGGCACAGGAAGGGTCAGGCTTTAAATAGGGGCTGCGACCGGCAATGGAATTTACCGGTGCTCTGGCCCTTTAAACTTAACAGTGCCTGTGCGTGCAGAGACACAGTCAGCGTCAGACATGTGGGTCGCAGCACCACTCGCCCGTGCGGCACGGAGGAACCCGCGAACCGGAAGGGGGGTCGCGGAGGCAGTATTGACACCCCTTATTCTGAAAAACAGTTTATGTAATAATACAACCCCTTTAAGTACAAGCTGTGTCAGACTGGGATGAATAGGACCTACAGGTGGAGTTGATTTTAGAGGCCTATCAGTAGAGTTTATGTAGGGCCCACCCTACAGCTATTGTAAATGACTGTACATGCCTCTTATACTCTGCCTCTTGCTTTCTTCCTCTTTTTCTCTGCATATGCAGTTAAATACAAACTTCAGGTTTTGCTATGCTCAGTGGCCCACCAGAGGTCTCCCCTGTTCCCCTGTGGGCAGTCTGAGCCTCAGCACGGAAGAGAGATATAACACTTACTAGAACTGACTCTGTGTGTCTATCTCTGCTTCTTTCCCTTGCCAGTTATATCTCTCTCTTTCCACCTCCATACACTTCTATTAGAAGCATATAACATGATCTCTCAAGGAAGCCTTTTGGTTACACTTCTGGGTTTCCTTTGTTCCTTTTTCCTACAGGCTATTTGTTTAGGGCTCATTTGATTTGCTAATGCATAATGCTTATTTTGTACAATCATACTATAGTCATACTGTGTTTTGATGCACATACAGTGAAGGAAATAATTATTTGATCCCTTGCAGAGGTGTAACTTAAAGCTGTTGGGCCCCAATCCAAAATCTATAAAAGGGCCCCCGTCTGCCACGTGCCACTGATAATACTGGTATAGTTGTATGTGACTTAGGGTCCTTTAGGCCCCTACAGGCTCTTCGTAGCAACTGCTACCTCTGCACCCCTGATCCCTTGCTGATTGTGTAAGTTTGCCTACTGAGAAAGACATGAAGAGTCTATCATTTTAATGGTAGGTTAATTTTAACATTGAGAGATAAAATATCCAATATAAAATCCATAAAATCACATTGTATCCATTATATAAATTTATTTGCATTTTGCAGTGAGAAGTATTTGATCCCTCTGGCAAACAAGATTTAATACTTGATGGCAAAACCCTTGTTGGCAAGCACAGTAGTCAGATGCTTTTTGTAGTTGATGATGCGGTTTGCACATGTCAGGAGGAATTTTGGTCCACTCCTCTTTGCAGATCATCTCTAAATCATTAAGATTTTGGGGCTGTCACTTGGCAACTTGGAGCTTCAACTCCCTGCATTTTCTATGGGATTAAGTTCTGGAGACTGTCTTGGCCACTACCTGACCTTAATGTGCTTCTTTTTGAGCCACTCCTTTGTTGCATTGGCTGTATGTTTTGGGTCACTGTGTTGCTGGAAGACCCAGCCACAACCCATTTTTAATATCCTGGCAGACAGATGGAGGTCAGGATTTTACGGTATATGTCTCCATCCATTCTCCCATTGATGCGGTGAAGTAGTCTTGTGCCCTTAGCAGAGAAACAACCCCAAAACATAGGGCGACATGTATGAAGCTCGCCACGTCGAAGCGCATGTTTTTATCAGGTTTCCGGCGAAAAAAATTAATTCAATAAATTCATTTTTTTTCTTTATTTTCGTTAGCCAAGGATCAATAGTATGGGTGCAATCAAAATAAAGAAATAAAAATGAATTTATTGAATTAATATTTTTTTTTTGTTACCCCTATATTATTGTTCATTTTATATACAGATCGGCACAGCTTTGTGAGTCTTATTATTTGATTTCGCCCATGTACAGTTTTATTACAGATTGCATTAGAAAACCCATAAGAGTGTCGCTCGCTCTCCCATTGGTCCAAATAACCGCACCTCTTTTAAATTAGCCAATCACAAACAGAGCTCGCTCTGCATTTCTTTTCCCCATAGAACTCTATGAGAAAGTAGCTCAGCCTCTGATTGGCTAAGCAGGATGAGCCCCCTCTTCCCTCAACCAATCAGTCCTAGAATATTTCTCATAGACAGTAATAACTTTTAGGGCACCCTTCTATCGCGCCCTTCTTTCTCCATTCAAAATAGACACATTACATATGATTGGTGGATTCATATCTGCCGCCTGGGCTCAACCAATCAGCTTTTTTCTGCCTTTTTTACTGTATTTTTAACTGTCCGCCTTTGAATTTGATTGGTCCATACTTCTCCATAGCTTATAATGGGTCCCTCTCACTCCTAGTCTGATTGGTTGGTTTCTGCCGACCAATGAGAAGAGCTTAAACAATTCGAATTACTGTATTTCCCGGCAATTCTCTATATCCCAATTACTTATGTAGCGCCGGTCTCGGCGACAAACGCGTTGTTAGGAATTTGATTGATTTATGTTTATTGAAGGTTTCAGCTCTTTTTGAGAGAATATTTTACACCTAATAAAAATTATTTTTTTTAATCATACTCCATGCCGTACGGCGCTGAGAGACGAGATTTCATTGCCCCGATCTCTCCATTGACTACAATGGGACAAGTAGCTCGCGCTCTGATTGGCCAAGATAGCCAAGCCCCCGCTAGCTCAACTAATCAGCTCTTTTCTGCATTTTTACTGTATTTTGAATTGTCCCGCCTTTGATTTTGATTGGTCAAAACTTCTCCATAGGTTATAATGGTTCCCTGTGGCTCCTATTCTGATTGGCCGAGATAGCCAAGCCCCCGCTAGATCAACCAATCAGCTCTTTTCTGCATTTTTACTGTATTTTGAACTGTCCCGCCTTTGAATTTGATTGGTCCATACTTCTCAATAGGTTTTAATAGTTCACTGTCGCTCCTATTCTGATTGACTGGCTTCTGCCGACCAATCAGAATAGCTTACAGAATTTGAATTACTGTATTTCCCGGCAATTTCCAATATCCTAATTCCTTGATCTAGCGCCATCCTGGATTTTTGGAAAGTGATTTTTTTATTTTATTTTATTTTTTATTAGGTTTGAGCTATTTTTCTGATAATGTTTTACACCTAATAAAGGCGATTTTTTTGGAATGCCGCATGGAGCTGAGTGCTGAGATTTCTGTTGCGATCTTCTATGTTTCCTCTCATGTTACGTTCTCGCTTCACTTCGCCTCCGCCGGATCATTTAGACCATAATCAACCAAGTCTGCCTGTCAGAGCTGGCGAGCGCTGCAATGCACCTCACTTTGCCGAGCCGCGATCATACATGCCTCGGAGTTTTCGAGCGCGCCGCGTCCCGCCCCAGAACGCCCACACTGCGCCCACACCACGCCCATTGCACTCCCCTTCATGCGGGGCGCAGCTGAAAGTGGCAAACGCTGCGCCTAACATCGCATCCCTGCGTCCGACAGGGGATTCGGGCCGGTGAGGAGCAGGTTACGCCAGAAAACAGGCGAAAAGCCCATTTATACATGTCGCCCATAATGTTTACACCTCCATGCTTGACAATGGGGACGGTGTTCTTTGGTTCATAGTTAGCATTTCTCTTCCTCCAAACACGGTGAGTTGGGTTAATGCCAAACAGCTCAATTTTTGTCTCATCAGACCACAACACCTTCTCCCAATCACTCACAGAATCATCCAGGTGTTCATTGGCAAACTTCAGAGGGGGCCTGCACATGTGCCTTCTTGAGCAGGGGGACCAATGGTTTTCTTGGTGACTGTAGTCCCAGCTGCATAGAGATCTTTAACAAGTTCCCCCCCGTGTAGTTTTAGGCTGATCTCTCACCTTCCTCATGATTACGGATACCCCACAAGGTGAGATTTTGTATGGCTCAAAAACAAGCACATTAAAGGGGATGTATCGCTTCTTTAGTTCGGCTGATTCATACTGCTCTCAGCTTCTCAACTCTAGAAATGCAGGGGCGTTTCTTCCCCACCCAGCTGGGTGACATCATCCCTCTTTACTGTTCATGCTGGCTCCCGAGACTCCCCTCCCCTCTCTGAGTCCACATATCACTGTGTCTCTCCCTATGCAGTCCTATTTTGTAAGAGCTGTATACATACCACAGGCTGCATTCAATCTAGACTGAGCACTGATCTCTTCTCTCACAGCTGGAGATTTTTTACAGTTGAATCCAGCTGTCTATGAACGGCACAGATCTCCCTTCTATGCAGAAGAGTTAGGCACCGAGACACAACTGTGCTGTTTTCCGATTGTAGAATCTGCTGCAGTGTGTTTCTGCTAGGTGTGCAGAGAGAAATTGCTACGGCCCCTTACCCTGAGTCAGAGAGGCAGGGATAGACACACAATTGTGCTGTTTCCTGATTGTAGAAGCCCTACAGTGTTATTCTGTTTCTTCTGGCTGTGCAGAGTGAAAATGTGCCGGTCCCATTACTTTGAGTGAAAGGCAGGAATGCAAGCTCCGTGAATACAGCCGACCGGGGGCGAACAGAATGTAAATGAGCTCTCAGCTGGTGAAATGCAAGGAGGAGGGATCCGACCAGCACTGGATATCAGTGTAAACAGAAACAGAAGATAATGAAAACAGTGAATACAAGACAGCTTTGCTAATGACATCTAATTGCAAAGTTACTTGTTTTCACTGTCCCCTTATTCTGAAGACCATTTAATGAAATGATACAACCCCTTTAAGGTCATTGAGTAGCCCAGCCAGTGTCCAGACCTTAATCCCAAAGAAAACTTATGGAGGGAGTTGAAGCTCTGAGTTGCCAAGCGACAGTCTCAAAATCTTAATGATTTAGAGATGATCTGCAAAGAGGAATGGACCAAAATTCCTCCAGATATGTGCACAAACCTCATCATCAATTACAAAAAATGTCTGACTGCTGTGCTTGTCAACCAGGGTTTTGCCACCAAGTATTAAGTCTTGCTTGCCAGAAGGATCAAATACTGATTTCCCACTGTAAAATGCAAATACATTTATATTGTTTATACAATGTGATTTTCTAGATTTTATTTTTGATATTCTATCTATCAATGTTAACATTAACCTACCCTTAAAATTATAGACTGTTCATGTCTTAGTCAGTGGGCAAAGTTACATATGCTTTTGTTTCATGCACTTATGATATTATGTGCTTTTTATTACTGTAGAAAGGAGGGGGCTACTGGCCTACCTGCTGATCATGGTTTTAGTGGACCAGTTTGCTATTTTTAGATACCACTTGTTTTTTAAAATGTTTTTAATGTTCTCGTTTCTGTCTGCTAGTATACTTATGAAAAAAATATATTTTTGGGATGTTTGTGTTCGTTCAATTTTCTGGCATATTTCTATTGTTGTGGTAGAGTGTAGATTTATTCAAAGTGTGCTGTTTGTTAGAGCAAGGTGCTATCCCCTGTCTCATTTGAATCATTTAATAATGCATGTACCTAACAAATCCAGCAGGCTGGGATTAGGCAGAATAAGAATTGGTTTTATTATGCATCTTCTAAAAATATCCAGGGATAAATGGCTGCTTACGCATTTCAGACACTCATCGCACTATGATTAAAGGGGTTTAGCCACGTTGCCGTCTACCATCTGGTAGTGTAAGTCGAGCACTGAGGCAGGCTTACCGGAATACAGAGAAGTCACGGACAAAGAAGACAAATCCAATACCAGTTCAAAAACAGTTTCATTTACTGGACTTTCTGGAAAAGTATGGCATCCAATTCCCCCATATACAATATACAAATTTGTACACGGGGCCCCACTAGGAGTGTATCCTCTGGATGCCTGATAACTTTACCTAACCGTGGGGTTCGGAAAGGACAAGTACCCCTTACATTTTAATACCGAACGAATAAACGGGAATGATTGCATGTGGTGCCATTCAAGAGCGTGCTCACGGTGCAGCACAGCAGCTTACAACTTAACCGAATTAACCCTCTAACCCCTCAAATGCACTTGTGATACAAACTCTCTCACAGGCGAATCGGTCACGTGAATATTGGTGTGAAAACAAACTCTTTTTTTACGTAATGAACAAGAAGGTGTACTTTGGAAATCCACTTTTGGCCTGTGACCGAACCTGAACTAACTAATCTAACAACAGGCCTTCTCACATTCCTGAGCTCGTGAGTGTGCGCACAAGTGACTGAGGTACCACACTGTGGCCGGCAGTTCCTGCTCTGAGGTGCGGATACCTATTGATTGAGCCGATATTCCGATGCAATCGCTCTTCTCAGTCTTTGCAAAGTGTCCCTTTTGTCCTGGAGCTCCTCAGACAACAGCGTCCGTGTAGACCGTCAGGCTCTCCTTTCTCTCAGAGCCTGGCAAATTCCGAGAAAGTTGAATCGATCCTCGCTCAAATCCTGTGCTCTTCTGATCCTTCATCGTCTTCTGACTTAAGATGGCCTCAGTGTTGTGACTTGTAACATGTCTCTCATTTGCATATCTCAGACACCAGAAATAGCAGCATCTTGAGGCCAAACATCAGAATGCAATGGAGCCCTTCACAGTTGTCACACATGGGATCTTACTTAGTGAACATAGGGCCATTCCTAGGGGCGGGCAAGGCGGACGATCGCCCGGGGCGCCAACGCTCCGCTCACCCGGAGGTCATCCCTTGACTCTGCGCAGCTGTTGTAACACGGCTGAGCAGAGTCACTCACAGCTGCACACTCGCTGTGCAGCTGCTGCTACAGGGAAGAGACAGGACGGATCTTTGCTGTCCTGCCGTCTCCCTTGTATCAGTGTCGCGAGGGGCGCATGGCTTTTACCACGCCCTCTGCGACGCTCGATCTCCTCGGCTGGCAGCTCTGCCACCGAGGAGATCCCTGGGAGCTGCGTGACGTCACGCTGCTTACACTGCTCACCAGCTCCGGGACATGGACGCGGGGACCGTGGCGAGGTGAGTGGTTTCTTTTATTTATCGTTAGCTGCAGGGGCTAACCTGGCTACATGGGGGCTAACTTGGCTACATGGGGGCAGCTACATAGCTACATGTGGGCTAACCTGGCTATATGGGGGCTAACCTGGCTACATGGGCGCTAACCTGGCTACATGGGGGAAGCTATGTAACTACTTGGGGGCTAACCTCGCTACATGGGGGCTAACCTGGCTACATGGGGGCAGCTACCTAGATACATGGGAGCAGCTACCTAGCTACATGGGGGCAGCTACCTAGCTACATGGTGGCTAACATGCCTACATGGGGGAAGCTATGTGGGGACAGCTACCTGGCTACATGGGGACTAACCTGGCTACATGGTGGCTAACCTGGCTACATGAGGGCTAACTTGACTACATGGGCGCTCACCTGGCTACATGGGCACTAACCTGGCTACATGGGGGCTACTACACAATTATAGGGGGCTATTACCTGGCTACATGGGGGCTACTACACAGCTATATGGGGCTACTACCTGGCCACATGGGGGCTAACATGGCAACATGGGGGTACTACACAGCTATAGGGGCTAGTATATAGCTACAGGGGGCTTCTTCCTGGCTACAGTGGGCTACTACATGGCTACAGGGGAAATATTACATGTCTACAGGGACAATTATCTGGCCACAGGGGGCTACTACATGGCTACAGTGGGCTACTATGGGCTACTGTCTGGCAACAGGGGGCATATTACATGGCTACCATTGGAGATGCTATAGATGGGGAGTTTTTATAGACAGAGGAATTGGTAGAGAGGAGCTGATAAATTGAGGAGTCTAAGATGTTTGTTTGTAACTTCTACAGTGAAGAGTCATGGCTGGGAGAAGTCGTCATGGCGGTCTGGGACAGGTGGAGAAGAAGAGAAAGAGAACAACTCTTCAGAGACGTCTTTGGTAACTGTATGACGATTATTTAGTAGTTTTATACGTAGCACATTATGGTAAAGCTTTTTGTATATTTGGTTGACGGTGATGCATCGTGGCGCATTATGTTATGGGGGGGGGGGATTTCTTCACCTCGCCCTGAGTGTAGTTTAGCCTAGGTACAGCCCTCAGTGAACACAATGTGGCTGGTCCACTATCCTACAGTAGCTCGCTATGAGGCGGCCTCAGTGTATGGGAAAAGAGACACACTTGCAGAGCTTTCCCACTTTCAGGTCTGTGTGAGTTCCAAATATAGCCAAGCACACTCACTCATCTACGTTTGGAACTGCCATCAAAGAACACGGGGAGGATTGTACAAACATGGTCCTCTCCCTATTCTCTGAGGCCAGCTCATAGTGAACTACGAGACAGCCGCAAAAGGGGATTTTGCTTCATGTCAAAACCCATTTGAGGACCACATGAGAGTTTGAAACACATGAACAGCTTTTTTGTGGGTCACACTAAAAGGCACAAAGACTAAAAAAATGAACAAGAAGAATGAACAGTCTTATTAAGTAATGAAGAGCTAAGGAGAGGTAAACAAGGTTTCCAGTACTAAATGGAAATTGAATAAATAGGACATATGAGAAGTTTATAGTAGAATGAACACATATTCCATAGAAACAGGTGTCTAACACTTTCCTGTGCATGACAGATGGGGAATACACATAGTTAAAAAAAACACACAAATTCCATTGAAACAGCTTGATAGAACTTTTTCTGTGCATGAATGATTAGGAACGAACAGTATATATGGGAAGTTTTTAGACATCCATTTCTTTGGAATACATGTTCATTTCACTATAAACTGTAAATATTATGTTCATTCCCATGCACAAGAAAGTGTTATGCACCTGTTTCTATGGAATATGCATTCATTTCACTATAAACTGCTTATATATCCGGTTCATTCCCCATGTATTAGGCATCGGTTTCTATGGAGTATGTGTTCATTCCATTATAAACTGCCTATATGTCTTGTTCATTCCCCACCTATCATGCACAGGTAAAGTACTGGACACCTGTTTCCTAGGAATATATGTTCATTCCACTATAAACTGCCTATATATCCTTTTTATTCCCTATCTATCATACACAGGAAAATTTTAGGCAGCTGGTTGTATGGAATACACATTCACTCCACTAGAAACTGTTCATATGTCCTATTTATCCAATCTCCATTTAGCACTGGCAACCTTGCTTACCTCTTCTTAGCTCCTAATTACTTAGTAATCATCTTCATTCTTTTTGTTCACACTTTTTCTCCATGCATTTTAGTATGAGCCATCATTGTCTCTGACTTGAAATGCTTAGATGTTTTTAGGAAATGCATAATCAAATCAAATTTAATTCTGCCTCTTTCTGGACTGCCAGATTTCAGAATCCTGTTCCAAAGTATCTTCTATGCAGTCAGGAAGCTACCTAGGTGGTAACTGTTTAAGTGGCTATACATTATATGTGTTACATGTCAGATAGCAGCAAATTAGTACTAAAAAAAACAGCAAATAAAAATCAGCAAGGGATAAAATCTAAAATATTCATATAATACATAAACAAAATGCTACTATAAAATGTATACATCACAGTTAAAATCCAATTTAAGCTAAAAAGATTATAGTCACCGCAAGTCCTTATGATTCATTAATGCAGTTGATGCATAATGAAGATGACAGTCGATTTTAACCATGATGTATGAATTTAAAAACGGCATCTTTGTGTCGTGATCCGGGGATCATGCCTCTGTCTTGCCTGCTACATGCCTTTTGACCCTGGGGGCTGCGGTGCTGGATGTTCAGTGTTCTCTGTGCCTTCCACCATGGCAATGGATAATGCTTGCCTTCAGCATTCTTGCAGCTGCTGCCCATTACCCTGTCTGTCTGTGTGTCTGTCTTTAAAAAACACCCTCTGCTTTCATACACAGCCTGAGTCTCTGTTGTGCATCCCAGATCTTTGCAATATGCCTCAAGTCCACTGAGTTCATTGTTCCTGGGTTTCAGAAATCAGTTGTTCCTGTTCTGTCTTTGTGATCTGTGTTCTGGCATCCATGATCCTGTTGTCCTGCCTGTGTTCCCTGCCTAGTCCAGGCTTCTGACTGCCTTAAGTTCCTGTGTCTGCTTTTTCAAGCTGCTTGCGCCTCTGTCGATCCAGTGTCCTGTTGCCTGTCCCTCTGTTGTTCCTACTGTCCTTGTTTAATCTGCTGGTTTACTGTGTATTTGGACTTTGTGCCCCTTACATCCCTAGCCGCAGCTGGGCAGGTAATCGTCATCCGCAGTCCTCAAGAATCTACCTCTTCCCAAGAGATGTTTATCATGGACTGTTTGTGTTTCCTGTATGTTTCTGTCTTGCTGCAATAAAGTCTTTGAAAAACGTTACAGAAAACTCAAGTCCTGTCTGGAAGCAGGGACTGTTTTTTTAAAGGCAGACAGATAGGGTAATGGGTGGCAGCTGCAGGTGTGCTGAGGGCAAGCGTTAATTGTTGCCATGATGGAAGGCCTGGAGAACAATGAACATCCAGGACAGCAGTTCCCAGGGTCAAAATACATGTAGCAGGCAAGACAGAGTCGCGATCCCTTCAGATCATGACACTTTCATAATCTACAGTTGAAACCAGAAGTTTACATGCACTATATAGAAAGCCCCATCTGCATGTTTTTCTCACTATCTGACATGAAATCAGAATAAATCTTACCCGTTTTAGGTCAATTAGGACTAGGAAAGGTAGGCAATTGGCCACTTAGTATATGAGTATGTTGCACAGTAATGCCGGCAAGGGACCTCTCTATCCCATATATCCAAACGGCAAAGTCAGTTAGTACTCCGGCATATATTAAAACATATATATTTTATTCTATATTCTTTAAAAAAGCATACATATGCCCTTCTTTCGGCGTTATGCAATATGCGTATATTTAATAGCAAGATACTCAAGTTTTCAGTTGCGGCGAGCCGCCGTTCAGGTATGAAGTCCACAGACCATCTCGGTCTTCATCTCCAGGGTTTCACAAGAGGTACGCCAGGAGTCCGGGCTGAGCGCACGTCAGTCAATTAGGAACCAAAATTATTTATATTTGCCAAATGCCAGAATTTGAATTTTTTAAGCATTTTTATTGCTTTTTGCAGAGTCAAAACTTTCCATACATTTCATTAGTATTTGGTAGCATTGCCCTTAAAGTGTATGTCTTGGGTCAAACATTTTGGATGTCCTTCCACAAGCTTCTCACAGTAGTTGGTAGCAATTTTGGCCCATTCCTCCTGACAGAATTGATGTAACTTAGCCATGTTTGTAGGTCGCCTTGCTCGTACTTGCCTTTTCAGCTTTGCCCATACATTTTCAATAGGATTGAGGTCAGGGCTTTGTGATGGTCACTCCAAAACATTAACTTGGTTATCCTTAAGCCATTTTGTAACCAGTTTGGCAATAGCTTCGGGTCATTGTCCATTTGGAAGATCCATTTCCGCCCAAGCTTTAACTTCCTGATTGATGTCTTATGATGTTGCTTCAGTATTGCCAAATAATCTTCTTTCCTCATGATGCCATCTATTTTGTGAAGTGCACCTGTCCCTTCTGCAAAACAACCCCACAGCATGATGCTGTCACCCACACGTTTCACAGTTGGGATGGTGTTCTTGGGTTTACGACCTTCTCCCTTTTTCCTCCAAATGTAACGATGGTCATTATGGCTAAACAGTTCAATTTTAGTTTCGGCAGACCACAGGATATGTCACCAAAAATATAGGTCTTTGTTCCTGTGTGCATTTGCAAACATTAATCTGGCTTTTATATGTTTATTTTGAAGTAATGGCTTCTTTCTTGTAGAGTGACTTTTCAGCACATGTTTATACAGTTCACGCTCTTTTCACTGTGAATAATGACACAATCTTACCAGCTTCTGCCTGCATCTTCAAAAAGTCTTTTGCTTTTGTTCTTGGGTTGATATGCACATGTTAGACTAAAGCACGTTCATCCCTGAGACACAGAACCCGTCTCCTTCCTGAGTGGTATGATGACTGGACATTCCCATCTTGTTTGTACTTGTGTATAATTGTTTGTACAGATGAATAAGACATCTTCAGGTATCTGCAAATTGCACCCAAGGATGAACCAGACCAGTCCACAATTCTCTTCTTGATATCTTGGCTGATTTCTTTAGACTTTCCCATGATGTTACATACAGAAGCAGTGTGTTTCTGGTGTGCTTTAAAAACTACATCCCCAGGTGTGTCTCTAAGTGTGCTGTGTACACAATCTGCCATCTATGGAAGGATTGGATATATTCCCCTGATGAGTCCTCAGCGATTGTAGAGGAAGAAACGCATTGGGAATAGGGAAGTACACCGAATGTAAAGGGAAGTAATATACCCAAATGATGATATGTATGTTGCATTCAGGTTAACATAATCTGATTTAGTAATATCATTGCCTGGATTATTGGCTTGTGTATATAGGTTTTGGTATATTTGTTTTTAGGTCACAACTATCTAAGGTATCACAGGTTTTGAATTATTTATCATTTAACCCGTTGAGATAGATATTCAATAGGGCGAGCCATCGAGAGGCGTGGCCGTCCTTTTTCAGGGCGACTACCCTATCTGTACTTTAGGATTGAATAGTGGAAAGTATAGGCCTTTGTGAGTATTAATTTTCTAAGTGAATTTACCTGTGAATACTCTATTTGTCCTGTATACTTTGGATAGACACGTAGCACTGGTATATATGTTTGTATTGTCGTGTGATTTTATAGTATATTTATTAAAAGTTATATTTTAGGACTGGGTTTATAATTTCTGTGACTTCTGAGGTACCTTAATAACCCTGGTATTATTGATAAATTTTTTCTGTGAGTAGTTTAATGGAAGGTTTCCTTAGCGAACCAGACGATACTGAAAAATGGCTCAATGAGGCACAAAAAGTCTTTTCAAATTGTGATCTGTCAGGAAGGAATGAACGAACAAATTTAAAAATTCTCTTTAATAAACTTTATGGTGCATATAAAGAAAATATTAAATCTTTCTTGGAGACATTAAGCCTGGAGAATTATATTAAATCCAACATTGCACCAAGGGGTCTTAGACCATTAGCTAGTCCCTCCCCTAGGTCCAGATCTCCCGAGTTAATTGAAAAATGGGAGAAGGAATTACTGTCTTCCTCTCTGAAATTAATGGGATTTTTACTTGAAGAGGAAAGAATAACTCTAGATAAGACCGCTATACACTTAAAAGAACTTAAGGAGAAAGCATTGAAATACAGATCTGACCCTGATTTTGCAAGGAGGGAGTCCTTATTACAGACAGCAGTGGATAAGTACCAATATAATATCAAGGAACGTAAGCATAAGCAGTTCGTCCAAGACTTGGCAGAATTTAAAGAAGGCAAAGCCTTTTCGTTCTTATACGAAGGTGAACTGAGGGCTACTGATCCATCAGCCTCTTAACAAGAGATTGATAATAGTAGGAGTAACTATAATCCCAGAGGGAGATTCTACCACGGGAGAGGTAGATTCTCTAGGAGCTGGAGCCAACAAAGAAACTTGGGGGGCAGACAGAGAAATTATGGTTGTGGACAAGCGAGTCCAAGAGTGAGATCCCCAGGAGATTCCAACTTGGGGTCCTCCTCAAGTTCTCTTTCCTCTTCAAGTCTCATCATCGGCTCTCCCTTTTTTAGACCAGGCAGAGGGTCCACCATATTCTCTGAAGGAACAGGAGCCAAGGGTAAAGAGAGTAGCAGCGAAAAAGAAAACTAAGTAATAAATCTAACACAAAGATCTCTCACACAGGATGAACTAAATGTATTATTTAAGGGCTTGTCCTTCGTATCTACTTCAAGATTTAAGGAGTTCGACTGGGTGAGAGACCTCAATTTGTTCATACGAAAAATTAAATGGATAAAGTTTTTTAGGAATAGTGATACACAGACGTGTGAACAATTAGGTATTGTAAGGGAAGATCTCCCAGGAATAAAAGCTTTGACAGAATTACTGGAAGAGAGTGAAAGAGGACCTAACCTTGGATATACAGATTTGTGCCCAAACCAACTCCAGAGATATATATTTTCTTAAAGATGGTGACAAGAGATCTGGAAAACCTTGCTAATGAAAGAACTAAGCCAGGGGTTAACAAGAACTATACAACTAGGGAGATGAAAGCCCTTATATCTCTTGAATCTGATGACAGTATAGTCATCAAACTCTCTGACAAGGGGGGGGGGGATATTGTTCTAATGACTCATGAGATGTACACCACAATGTGTTTAAAGATATTGGATGATCGTTCAAGCTATGCTGTTCTAACCAGGGACCCAACAGATGACTTCTTAAAAGAACTGGAAGAATTAGTGATAGCAGGTATAGAAGCAGGTCTCCTCTCCAGGGATGAATCTCGCTTTCTCATACCCCCTAAACCACAAATAGCCAAGTTCTACGCATTACCAAAGATCCACAAAGGTACTTCCCCCTTAAAGGGGCGTCCAATAGTCTCGGGAGTGGGCTCTTTGGCTCAAAATGTTGGCATTTATCTGGACAAAGTACTGAGGGGGTTCGTGACATCTCTTCCATCTTATCTAAGGGATACCTCCGATTTATTAACTAAATTGGAGGGAATCTCGGTGGATGATGATGTAAGATTGGCCTCAGTGGATCTGGAGGCGCTATATAGTAGCATTCCACAACACTGGGGCCTAAAAGCAGTAGATTTCTACCTAAAAACAAGGGGAAGCCAACATCATTGTCATAATTCGCTTGTGCTGGAACTACTCGAGTTTACTCTCACTCATAATTTTTTTCTGTTTGGATCAAGGCTCTTCCACCAGCTCAGGGGGACGGCCATGGGGAGCTCATGTGCTCCCTCCTATGAGAATCTCTTCCTGGGCTGGTGGGAGAGCACAATTGTCTTTGGTGATGAACTTGAACCATTTATATCTAAGATCTTGCTGTGGGTAAGGTTTATAGATGACGTTTTTTTTTTTGTGGCTGGATACAGAAGCAGCCTTTGCCTCTTTTATGGAGGCCCTTAATAGGAATGAAGTAGGCTTGAAGTTTACATCAGAGATCCATAAGTCTGAAATTACCTTTTTAGATCTTCGGATTAAGAGGGACTCATTGGGCAATTTACAAACTACCACCTTCCGTAAAAAAAACTGCCACAAATAGCCTTCTAAGATGGGAAAGTCATCATCCCATCCGTCTGAAAGAAGGTATTCCCAAGGGCCAGTATTTGAGAGTTAGAAGAAATTGCTCGAGAGTGGAAGATTTTTACAGGCAGGCTGACGATTTAAAGGAAAGATTTCTTGAAAGGGGTTACACCCTAAAACCTGCCTTAGAACGCCATAGAAAGTGAAAGAAATGTACTTCTTCATGGTAAGCCTAAAGAGACAGGATCTGAAATTTTCCCTAGAATCATAGGCACATTTGATGAAAAAACCAAGAAGTGAGAGGAATCATCAGTAAATATTGGAACATCCTACTTACAGATAAAGATTTGGGGGAGGTTTTATCACCTAAACCACTCATTACTTTCAGAAAAGGAAGATCTATTAGGGATAGACTTATACATAGTCATAACATACCCCCATCTGGAGGAAAATCGTGGCTTGATGGGATGTTCCGCTGTGGCAAGTGTGTTGCCTGTCCGTATGTAGCTAAGACTAAAGAATTCAGAAGCTACAGTACAGGCTGTACCTTTGAGATACGTGACTTCATAAATTGTGTAACAAAAGGCGTGGTCTATTTATGTACATGTCATTGCCAAAAACAATACATTGGCAAAACAATTAGACAACTAAAGACCCGAATAGGTGAGCACATTGGGGATATTAGATATCGTCGTGATACCCCACTTGCTAGACATATATGGGAAGAGCATGGAGGGGACTTTTCAGGAATGACTTTTATTGGCATCGAAAAAATTAATATGACAGTAAGGAAGGGAGACGTAGATAAAAAACTACTGCGTAAAGAGACTGAATGGACCTTTAGACTAGAGACTTTACAGCCAAGTGGTCTCAATGAGTTTTTGTATTTTGGATGTTTTATTTGAAATTTAAGTTACATTTTTTCTGGTATGAGTCTGGCTCGCTAAATCAAACATTGATGTGATGGTCCATTGGTGCAAGATTGCCCATTGACCTTATTTGATCTTGGTATCATTTGTAACTTTTTTTTTCGGCTTAATTGGAATATGTGCCTCACTTGCTGGTTTCATTATAGGGGTATTATTATCTATTGGTATATTGGGGATACCAATGGTCTGTGAGATTTTATTGTATCCGCGATTGATGGACCCCCATTCTTTTTCAGTGCAGTATCTGTATCGTAATGTCAGTAACCCACGTATGTTCTATACTGATATTTTACTTCTCAGAAAGCAGTGACAATAAATACAACAATTACAGATGAAAATTCGCATGGGTTTTTCTATAAATTAACTTATGGTATATTACTGTACATTAATAGGGGTTTGTACATGAGTAGCATTATTCTTCGTATTTGGGTCAAACTCAAATTTGACCTGGACCAAAGCCCTTTAGTTTGGGTAAACCCGAATACGTCGTTTTGGTAGTATTGAACAAAAATATCATTATAACCGTATCCCTAATGTTAAATTAGGGTTAGGACGAACTTTTTAGTGGTTTTGACAGGATTAAATTACCCCCAATGTCACTTCAGTCTGATGTCACTTCAAGTCCAAGGTCACAAAGGGAACACTAATGTGGCCTTGGGCTGGAAGTGATGTCAGACTTAAATGATGGCAAAATAAAACCAGTAAAAAAAAAAAACTAACCTAGCGCCAATTTTGGGATAGGGTTACCGTTACAATCAGTAATAGGGATAGGTTTAAAATTGAGGACAGGGTGACAACATTTTTGGTTCAGGACATCATGAACCGACATTTTTTCTCAAGTTCCATCAAAGCAGTCATGGATTCAACAGGGACAGATTTACACTGTTTATTAAGTTCAATGCAACCACTTTTTCAAGGTGATAGACAATGATTTAAGCAATAACAGCAAATAGGTTCCATGGCCAAAACGTGTGTCCTACTCTGCAGTCTGGTTACAGAATGACTAATTTAATAATTTTCTGAGATATTCTGGTGAAACCAATTGCCTTTTTTCACTAGTACTAAAAATACTGGAACTGAAATTGTGAGCTAGAACTAGAATTGTGGATCTCATGCTCTGCTTCTACAGATTAACTTATGACTATGTACAACAATTACAAACATGATTTGCAGTGATTTAAAGGGGTTTTGTGTGAAAGAATAGAAATGCAGGAAATTTAAAAAAGTTCCATTATGTTTAGTGTGGTTGGGGGGTTCTGTAGGCTTTATATCATTAGCAACTTGAATGACACCAAATTTGAATTCCATAGCGGCAAAGGGTTATTTCGGGCAATTAACTGTACATCTGACTATATATGCACTAAATAAGATTTCTTAACTATTCTTAATCTGACCACTATATAATAGGTATTAGACATGTTTTGCACCCTCTCCAACATGGAGGCCTGGCTTACTAAAAACTGGGTGAGAAACCAACTGCTCTTAAGATGAGGTATTCTTAGCAATTCGTAGTGCATTACCCATTCAGTTAAGATGTTGTCACCAAAGTAAGTCGGTTATAGAAATGCATTCTGAAGAAATCTGAATTATATTCTGATATGAGTGTAGTTGGGTTTTGTAGGCTCTGTAGTACTAGCTACTTTAATGACACTAAGCCTAAATACTACAGTGACAAAGGGGAGTTAACTATACCTCTTACGATACATTTACTAAATAGGTATTCTTAACAGGAGAATAGAAAATGTTGATTTTTTTTCTTCCATTCTTAGACTGTTCAATTTCTGAATGCATTTCCATATTCATAATTACCAAGTGTTAATTAAACTGAGTATAAGGATATTAATATATGAAGCCCTGAACGACTTTTTATCTGTGATAGTGACATTGTTTAATTAATGAATATAAAACTTTTAGGATAAGTCAGGTGAATAATGAAGTCCTTCTCCATATGACTTAACCAACATCGTAAACATATTTTCTATGCATCAAGGTCTCATGAGAAGCCAACAATTTCCTGTAGATAATACTTAAGTAATTGAATGAGCTCAGATAAAATATACACTCATTTACAAAATGTATACTAATGAGCAGTCAAACGTCTGATTTCTGTACACTCTGGTCTATAAATCTATACACGAGTCTAAATAGAACGTTTTTCAGATTGCTGGAACGCTAAACTTGAATTATAGATAAAAAGTTTGAATATTTTATTGATGATTTTACTTTTATCTTAAATCCACTGTGTTCATAAAATAAGGCTAACATGTCTACAATATATCTAATGCACATAAAGTGAAGACGTTAAATTACTTTATTATGGCATAACATAATCCCTAAAAAATGTGCTAAAATCATGATGGATTTTGTCTTTTAAACAGCATCGAAGAGACTATAAAACTACATTCATAAAAATGAAACTAATTTTAAAGGAACTAAAATATGGTACATTTAGGAACAGCAGCATGATCTGCGAAAAATAAGTCATTGTGTTGTGTTAAAAAATATTACTTTAAAAGTTCAAAGATCAAAAACCTTTACAAATGATACTAAGCTCTGTAAAGTAATCAACACAATAGAGGACAATGTTTTATTACAAAGGGATCTGGATAAGTTGGAGGCCTGGACAGAGAATTGGCAGATGAGGTTTAACACTGATAAATGCAAGGTTATGCACATGGGGAGGAAAAATCCAATCCATTATTACATGTTAAACAGAAAAACACTAGGATTAGGGTTATTTAGTTTAGAGAAAAGATGGCTTCGGGGGATATGATAAATATGTTTAAATATATTAAAGGTGAACATAGAGATCTCTCCCAAGATCTATTTACACCCAGGATTGTATCTAGAACAAGGAGGCATCTTCTACCCCAAGAGGAAAGAAAGTTTCTACATAAACATGGAAAGGGATTCTTTACTGAAAGAGCATTGAAACTGTGGAATTCTCTGCCAGAGAAACTTGTGATGGTGAATTCACTAACAGAGTTCAAAAAGGGTCTGGATACATTTCTAGGATGTAATAATATAACAAGTTATAGTGACTAGGATTCTGCAGAAGGGTCACTGTTTCAGGAATTTATGCTGATTTCCAGATTGGAGTCAGGAAGGATTTTTTCCCTAAAATGAGGACAATTAGGTTCTTCCCCATGGGGGGAGGGGGGATTTGCTTTCCTCTGGATCAACACTTTAGTACAATAGGCTGAACTTGATGGATGTCTGTCTTTTTTCAGCCTTATAAACTATGTAACTATGTAAGCATTCTTTATGGTCCTAAAGCCAAAATCTGGGGTCACATTAACATTGTGTGTTAGTAACCAGGAGACCATATGCTGTTCTTGCGCAAGGGTCCTCACTCACCTCTCCAGACATCACAGACTTTAAATGGGCTTTTTATACTTATAAATGATGGCATAGTACTAGGATATGCCTTCAACATTATTATCAACCTTGACCTCTGGGACTCCCACTGATTGCAAGAGTGAAGGGGACACAGCACGGATGTACCCAGGGTCGCCTTATCCATTGGGCAGGGTAGCCGTTTGCCCGGGGGCCCTACAAGCATAAGGCGCCCTGCCGGGCAGCCGCCTTTCCTGTCCACTGGCATGACTCAGCCCAAGTGGGAGGTCTGGGTGGTACGTCGGTGTGCAGGCTTGGACCTATTGCATCTTTAAGCGGCACAGGAGGCGATGTCAGTGCCTCCTGCGCTGCTGTATTTCCTAGACTGACAGCCCGTTAGGCTTCCGGCCTTGGAAATCCCAGGAGCAACCTCCCGGCATAGGCAGCGTGATTACGTTATGTCCTTCACGCCAGAAACCAGCTCGCAGAGCAAGGTCCCCAGCAGGGATCGCGGAAAGGTATGTAACTTTTTTTTAATACAGGCAGTCCCCGACTTACACCATTCCAACTTACATCTGTCTCTTAGTTACAAATGGAGACTTATTTGGCATGCTGGCACTTGTAGTTCCATGTTTCACAGCAGATAGTATCTGTGGAATGTCAAGTTCCAAAATGCCACTGCAGCACATGAGGTGAAAATTAGGTGAAATCTTCTTAACAACGTCACAGACAGCAAAACAAATGTGAAAACCCTTCCCTGCACTATCCCCCCCAAAAAACCTTTAGTGCTGGAGATACATTTAATAAATATACCCGTTCCGATTTACATACAAATTCAACTTAAGAACAAACCTGAAGTCTCTATCCCGTTGGTAATTTGGGGACTGCCTGTATTTTTTTTTCAAAAGTCAGAGGGGGCTACAACCTACAGGGGCCTATATACAGGGGGCTATAACCTACCGGGGTCTATATACAGGGGCTATAACCAACAGGGGATTAAATACAGGGGGCCTATAACCTACAAGGGGCTATATACAGGGTCCATATAACCTACAGGGGCCATATAACCTACAGGAGGCTATATACATTGGGCTTATAACCTACAGGGGGCTTATAACCTCCAGGGGGCTATATACAGGGGCTTATAACTTACAGGGGCCTATAAACAGGGGCCTATAACTTATAGGGACCTATAAACAGGGTTTAAAACCTACAGGGGGCTACATATGAAGGGGGTAGTATATCTACCTAGAGGTGGCTGTATATCTAGCTACAGAGGGCAGTATATCTAGCTACAGGGGGCAGTTTATCTATTTGTAACTCAGATCTATATACCTACCTACTAGGATCTAGATACCTACCTATTTAATGGTGGGCAACATTACTACCTATTTACTTAAAGGGGGGCACCCATAATAAAGGTGGGAATTGGTAGGCTACTGCTGATAAAGTGAGAAGTCTAAGAGGTTTGTGTGTTAAGTTCTACAGGGCTGAGTTGCGGCCAGGAGAAGTCTTCATGGTGGATGTCAGGGGTTATTTCTCTTCTGTGTTGTATCACTGCTGTAGTTTCTGTTATGTGAGGTGACCTCAGCTGGTGTCTGACTACTATGTGGACCACTAGGTGTTGAAAGGTTATGATGTGTATATTTATACCTGTGAGTGATTTTGTTGCACAGCTCTGCTGAGGGGCCCATAATGCTGTAAAGATGGCTCTGCATGTAAAACCACTGTAATGAGTCTGTACTGCAGTTCTGGCACAACTAGAGCTTCATCCTCTTCAATCTCAATTTATGATCTTTGTTGTCCAACATCTTGGACCTCCAGCGATCATAAAATGATGGCATATTAAAGCAAAATCACAGAAAAATGTGACATTATTTACTCAAAAACACAAACAAAATGCTATACTTACAGTTCAATGGCTGGACAAAAGACTAATCCCAGAGGGATGCAACACAAGCCCCTGTGCTACTTGGGAAAGATAAAACAGGTACAGATAATTAATGACCAACAGTTCACACACCCATCCACCAGGGGAGCAACTTAATAATAAAAAAAACTGCACATTGGATAAGTACCAGTTCAGTTGTTGGCCTCTAGTGATGATGTGGTCGGTGCGATGACGTCATATCATTGCACTACCTACGTTGGACTTCACAGGAAGAGGCTGACCTGCCGCTTGTGGTGTCGGGGGAGCGAGAGAGAGGTGAGTTCATTATTTTTCTATTTTTTCACTAATGGGGCCCGGTCTTCCTCCCAACTTACCAGGAGTCCACCCATGGCCTACATACCTACCTGGGGCCCACCTATAGCTTATCTATCAGGGGCCCACCTATAGCCTACCTATCTATGTGGGGCCAACCCATAGCTTACCTACCAACATGGGGCCCACCTATAGCCTACAGACAGTGGGTACATGTTAGCAGCAGATTATCCAGATCATTATCCAATAGTTGAACAGCAAAATGAACTTTATTCTTGAACAGAACAAGTATATCTTCTCAGCACACAGGAGAACATGTCTTCACTTATCAGTCCATTTGTAATAAGCAAGATCTGAGCTGTCTCTTCCTCTCACAGTTTTTTTTTTTTAAACAGCCTAACTTTATCAACAATGACAATATCCCTTGACAAAGGCTCACACATGCAATACATACAGAAGTGGTTGTTGCACACAGTAATAAGTATTATTCCAACACCCCCACTCAACAACTACTTATCCAATTAGTCCAAACAACAACAAAAACAAGCTCAGTGGCTCACCTGGTTTGGGCTAAGTTCGCTGTGCTGTAGGATCCGCCAAAAGTATGGAGCCCTCGGGCATACCGCCGATGCAATACCGGAGTACGGGATGCGCCGAAAACAATTTCTTCGCCCGGGATTTAAAACATACTATTTATTATGACTTGTTAAAAAACAGCCATGTATACATAAGCCAACCCTATGCACCCAACAGACACGTTTCAAGCAAAAATGCTCTTGATCACTGCTAACTGGACTGCTGGAGGCTGTCAATATTTAAAACAACACTTCCACCAATCCGGTGGCTGAATGCAAGTCACATGATTATGACACTAAGGAATGACGGCATTTAAACAGGCAGAGAAAAAAAAACAAAAAAAACAAAACAAAGAGCATAGGATTGTGGTACAAGCTGAGAGATTATACTGAAACAATACAGGTGAGTTAAAGAGCATTATATACACACTAACACTACCGTCTCATTGTTCTCTACATGTGTAGTAAATACAATTATAAAATTATAATGATAATAATAAAAGATTGTAGTGCTAAATTGTGATAGATTTAAACTCTCGAGAGGGGTATAAATGTATGTTGAGCTATTGATTTCGCACAGACAAACTGAAAATTGACAAAAAAGTCATATTGGAATTGGCTATCCATATAAAGTTTGAAATGTCAATATATATAAAGTAAATCTGTGTGAAAATTTAGGCCCTGTGGCGCACGGGTTCCCAGCTTGAGAATCCACATGGCTTCTCTCTGCCTTAGTTTTTTTAACCAATTCCCACCTCTATACGGTTTATGCACTTGCTCTATTGCATGAAATTTCATGCTGGTTAAATTGCCCTGATGATACTCCAGAAAGTGTCTGGCAGCTCCTGACATTTGGCTTTGTAGTTTGTTGACACTAGCAATATGTTCTGCTATACGCGTCTTTACCTTACGAATGGTGCTGCCTATGTATTTCTTGTTGCAAGTTGTGCAATGTATCATATAGATGACATGGTGGCTATTGCAGTTCAGGAATTGGTGAATTTTATAATTATTTGTTTCATTGGCATCGGTAAAAGTATCTGTCTTGAGGCCCATTTTACATACATTACACCTAGTGCCTCCACATTGAAAAAATCCTCTTAATGAAAGCCATGTTTTTTTAGAAGGGATGTTGTTACTAGTGTAAACACTAGAGGATAATATGTCACCAAGTGTTTTATTTCTTTTTGGGACACTGTACTCCTTTGTCTAAGATTTTAGCTAAAGTCTCATCTTGGCGTAGAATATTAAGGTTTCTATAAAAGATTTTTTGTATTTCATAGAAATTAGTACTATAATTAGTGGAGAACACTATTTTCTGGTCAAAGGGTCTAGTACGAGTGTTGGTCTCTTGTAGGAGCTGTGTTTGGTTTTTCATACTAGCTCTCATTTTGGCTTTGTGTAAATCCCTTTGCATGGTAGCCTCTCTGTGTAAGCCTATGGGCAATAGTTTGTTGCGCTAATTGGTAATCCTCTTCTCGAGAGCAAATCCTCCTGGCTCTGGTGTACTCTCCATAAGGGATGGCTCTAATGGTGCTAGGAGAATGACAGCTGTTAGCCCTTAGTATGGAATTGCCCGATATGGGCTTACGATATAGAGTGGTGACTACTACCACTAATTCTGTATCACCTTTTAAATGGATGTCCAAAAAGGGCATATCCAATTTATTCCATACGCCTGTAAATCTAAGATTAAAAGGATTACTGTTAAGATAGTCTAAGAAAGGTTTGATGAGCGCTACATCGCGACCCCATATAATCAGGAGGTCGTCGATGTAGCGCCCATACCATTGTATGCAGTCCAAATAAGGGTTATCCGTGCTATAAATGGCATGGTGCTCCCACCATGCCATGGTGAGGTTCGCTAATGTGGGTGAAAATGTGGCACCCATTGGTGCACCAATCAATTGGAGATAGTATACATGATCAAACTTAAAATAATTGCTCCCTAGTAAGTACTCTATTGCAGCCACAATAAATTCCTGTGTGGATTTGGTGTATAAGCTGTGATGTTTCAAATAGTGTGATATATCGGGTTATATGATAGAGGAGAGAAGCTGAGCTCTGTGATACATAGGATTATATGATAGAGGTGTTTAATCATAAATGTGACATTGATGGTAACTACAGTGAAGTTAATAATTATTTGATCCCTTGCTGATTTTGTAAGTTTGCCCACTGACAAAGACAGGAACAGTCTATAATTTTAAGGGTAGATTAATTTTAACATAGAGATATAGAAGATCCTAAATAAAATCCAGAAAATAACATTGTATATAGAGATGGGCGAATTGATTCTAACGAAGTGGAATTCGTTTAGAATTTCAGGAAAACTTCGGTTCGGAACGAAGTCGAACTTTGGGGTACTTCGGGTGAACGAAGTGTGCTTTTGATTGATAAAATGGCTGCGAGCACATGGCGCTACATGGGGCAAAGCACTCTTGGAGGAAGAAGGGCATTGCCTGCATGGCATGTGCAGAGATGAAGCCAATCAGAGACCGGCGGGATTCTGTGACGTCACCGCACTATATAAGTCGGGCGCGACGCTGGGAGCTCAAAATCCTCTCACTGTGCTCAATCAGGGAAGGTGCTGCCGCTGCTGATAGCTCTACTGAAGAATTGATTTTTATACAGCGTTTTTCTGTGGGGTGTCTCAGCTTGTCTCAGAGACTGTTCTCTTAATGTTCTATTTCAAATTTTTTGGGGTATTGGATCTGAAATACAGTGTGCGTCCACTGCAGCTGCATATACATTCAATATCCAAGTGGGATCTAAGCCAGTTCCTGTTGTATTCATTTAAAGAAACAGTGTTTTTACAATACAAATACCACTTCATTTTTGGCTGCTCAATTCTATTGCGCAATTTACATCCAGGGGTTAATTAAGCGTTGTTTTGCTGGTGTGCTGACAAAAATAAACCGTCTTTTTCAACGCCAAAATATATACATTTTTCCTGTAGCCTAATTCACAAGCAAAGGTTAATTACAACTGTATCTCTTGTTGTGTGGCGTAGAAAACACGCAATTGTAACACGCTACAAAGCTACTAGTTTGTGCGGCTCAATTCTTTGGCGCAATTTACATCCATGGGTTAATTAAGCGTTGTTTTGCTGGTGTGCTGACAAAAATAAACCGTTTTTTTCAACGCCAAAATATATAAATTTTTCCTGTAGCCTAATTCACAAGCAAAGGTTAATTACAACTGTATCTCTTGTTGTGTGGCGTAGAAAACACGCAATTGAAAACACGCTAAAAAAGCTACTAGTTTTTTGCGGCTCAATTCTTTGGCGCAATTTTACATCGGGGGTTTTAAATTAAGCGTTGTTTTGTGGTGTGCTGACAAAAAAAAACCCATCTTTTTCAACGCCAAAATATATACATTTTCCTGTAGCCTAATTCACAAGCAAAGATTAATTACAACTGTATCTCTTGTTGTGTGGCGTAGAAAACACGCAATTGTAACACGCTACAAAGCTACTAGTTTGTGCGGCTCAATTCTTTGGCGCAATTTATATCCAGGGGTTAATTAAGCGTTGTTTTGCTGGTGTGCTGACAACAAAACCATCTTTTTCAACGCCAAATATATACTTTTTTCCCTGTAGCCAAATTTCACAAGCAAAGTTATTACAACGTATCTCTTGTTGTGTGGCGTAGAAAAACACAATTGTAAACGCTACAAAGCTACTAGTTTGTGCGGCTCAATTCTTTGGCGCAATTTAGATCCGGGGTTTAATTAAGCGTTGTTTTGCTGGTGTGCTGACAAAAATAAACCATCTTTTTCAACGCCAAAATATATACATTTTTCATGTAGCCTAATTCACAAGCAAAGGTTAATTACAACTGTATCTCTTGTTGTGTGGCGTAGAAAAACACGCAATTGTAACACGCTACAAAGCTACTATTTTTGTGCGGCTCAATTCTTTGGCGCGATTTAATCCAGGGGTTAATTAAGCGTTGTTTTGCTGGTGTGCTGAACCCAAGAAACCTTCTTTTTCAACGCCAAAATATATACATTTTTCCTGTAGCCTAATTCATGTCCAAAGGGTTTAAATTTTAAGCCTTTTTGTGCTTTTACATTTAGAAAAAACACACAGTGTTTTTAAACGACACATACAAGTAAATTTTTCCTGGCCATTTGGGGGAGCGCAATTTATATCCAAGGGTTCCCCAAGCTTGTTACGGGTTCATTTGGAGTCAAAAACAGGGTGTATATTTATCATACACAGATATAATCATCAAACAGTGTCTGTACATTTTAGAACAAAAAGTATGTCAGACAGAGAGGTGGCAGGCTCTGCACCGGGGGAGTGGCAGTGGCACAAACATTCCTGGAAGAGGCCCAGGTCGCAGCACAGCAAGGGGATGTCGCAGCAGGGGTCACTCGGTGAGGCCACATCTGCCGCTGTCATCTAGCGGCCGTGTGTTGTTCAGCAACCCAATGGTTCTTGATTGGTTGACTAGGTCCCTCCTCTTCCTCCCAGATGACATTGACAACCCCAGCCAAGAGTCGGTGGGAACCCCAGACACAACCCCTTTGTTGGCATGTCCCGGGAGCGGGTCAGCGGCCCTCACCTGTCCTCAGCCCGCCTCTTTCCCATCCAGTTCCCTCAGCCAGGGATCTACTATGTGGTCTGGGCTCAGCGCCACTATATAGCGAGGATGAACAATTTTTAGGAGGGCAGTCAGCAGCTACTTGGCAGCGAAGAACTGGGGCCACTATCCCCTGCTTCTTGCAGTAGGCGGAAAAGTATAGATGTTGGAGAGTGGCATGGGGGTCATGTTGTGAGAGGCAGCCTCGACATACCAAGACCGGTGATGAGGACAGGGAGTGACGATGAAACACAAATAGATGATGATGTAGCCGACCGCACTTGGGAGCCGGGGTGAGGCAAGGGCTTCATCTCGTCAGGAGAAGAGGGCCCCAGCTTGGCGTCAGGCAGCAGCGGGAGCCAGCTAGTGGGTCGTGTGGCCATGAGTCAGCAGGATAGCAGCAGTGTGAGGTCGGGAGCCAAGCAGCCACGGGGTAAAAAACCCACTTCGCAGGTCCACGAAAGTAGCGGCAGTAGTCATTCAGTGCGGAGCGTTGGCGGTAAAATCCGATACTCGGCGGTGTGGCAGTTCTTTGCTAAGGGCACCCGGGGGAGCCGAATATGGGTATATGTAAATCTGTGGGCAGAAAGTGAAGTGTGGCAGGGAGCTAACGTTGGCACCCACGGCCCTGCGTCAACACATGCAGCGTCACCATCCGGTGCCTGGGAGAAATGTGGCTCAGATGTGGTGGTCCATCCTGCCAGCCGCAGTCAACTACAGCAGCATCAAGCGCCCATTGGGCACCATGCTATTGGCAACCATCAAGGCTCCAACCACCTCTGCAGAAGGAGCTGTTTCTCTTTTAACATCATCTCCCAGTCCGCGATTGCTTCTGCTCCTCGCATATTTTATGGGCCAGCAGTCGTTCAGCGAGGCGATTGCAAGAGACAACATATGCGTCCAACCATCCTAAGGTGCAGCAGCTGACCGTGGGCTCTGCCAATTTGGTTGGTGTATTGCAGTCCCTCACCCTTTCCAATGGCACCATTTCAGAGAATTAATGGCTTGTGCCAGCCGAGATGTGAAGTTTCCAAGCGTAATTTATTTTCCCAAAAAGGCAGTACCAAGCACTTTCATAAATCTGTAGAACAGAGGTGGGGTATCAGTCCGTGAGCCTTAATCGGTTTGTTCCAAGGCATGCACGGCAGCGGCGGGACGTCTGAGCTGTAACTACGGTCAGGGCCAGTAAAATGGCCTTTAAAACGGCCCACTGGGTGAATGTGCTATCCTGCACCAGGCGGCACCACCAACAACTTGGACAGGAGACGCCGCTTCTCCTCCACGTTGTCAACTGCTGCACACACGCAATGTCCCCCTCCTCCTCCTCCACCACCACCACCATCTCAGCCTCCACAATTACTGCTCCAAATCAAACCACATGTGTAGGGCACAGCCGGTTCACGCAGTTCTACAACCTTGGTTGCCTCGCGAATGAAGTCACACATGGAGGAACTGCACCGCTCCATGCAGTAAGAAATTGATGTGTGTGCTTTCTTTTCTCCGCGCCAACTGCAAATCGTAACCATGGTGATGGACAATGGGAGGAACTGGTTGTTCTCGCGCTGCACCGAGGAGGGAATGGTCCATGCGCCCTGCAATGGCGCAAGTGTTTCAATCGTTGTGAATTAGGTTCCTGAAGTCTTCCACCGATCTTCAGAAGAATCTGAAAATGCGCCAGGAATACTGTGGCATGCACTTTATCCATACGTACAATCGGCCCAGGCAACAACCCTCCTCGAGTTGTCAGCGGCAGAACGGCCTCCCCCAACACACTCTGAGTATGCGATTGTTTCACAACCCGCTGGAATTCCAGCCTGGACATGTTGGACCGACTGATGAACAGAGAAAGGCCATTAACGATTTTTTGATGATCCAGTCAAGACAGAAGTACTCCCCTGTGTAACTTTGATGTCAGCCAGTGGCACTCTGCGTGACACCTGCCGTTTGTTGAGGGGCCATTCGAGGAGGCAAACGTGTATTTTGTCAGTCGCCAGTTCTAGACGGGATTAATATACGTCATTCCACTGCCTTCAATGTCCTGGAACAGAATGCTGAAAAAAAAATCTGTCTGGGCAGGGGATGGAGAACGTAGGCGACTTACATCCTTGGCCACATGAGTCCGGTGGGGACTGGAATGGAGGAGGAGGAGGAGGACATTGTGAGCAGAAGCATTGACTGGGTTGAAATGAGTTGATTTTCTACCCAGTTTTCATGAGAGGAGGAGCAGGAGCAGCTTGGAGGAGGTGGAGTGGAGATGAGGACAGAGAGGCAGATGACCCCCCAAGCACGTGGCAGTATACAGTTGAAGAATGAGCAAGGAGCCCCTCGGAGTCCCTTGTGCAGATGCCCGCAGCATTCTTATTTGCCTGGCTATGGACAGCCGAATATCCAAGCATCCGAGCAGGATGGGATGACTTCTGCTCTCGCAACCGCTAATTGGACCCTCGCAACCGGTCCAAAATGGGAGCCTTTTTCCCCAGCTATTGAGGAGGAAGACAAACTCAAATACTAATAGGGAAATCCAGTCCGTAATCAGTTGTTGGGCCGCTGCCTATGTGGCGTGTATCGTCCCTCCTCTGACAAGGTCGAGTCGGGGGGTATCCACAGCGCTTACGTACTACTGCCGCGCTGCTGGGGGAAAAGGTGGGGGGGTAGGAGCAGTACAGACTCCATCATTAGTAACCTAAGTCGGAGGTCACTGATGAAGCAGCTTCCTTCACCCCGCCTAGTGAGGAGCGCAGTCGCCAGCAAGGAGCAAGCAGCAGGATCTGTACAGTCCCTGAACCAACAGTTTGTGGCCTCTACTTGGACAGCACTCTGCCAACCTCAGTTAGTGAAGATGCGCTGGAACTACTGGTCAGCCAAACTGGCATTGTGTCCGCAACTTGCCGAGTTTGCAGGGAGAAGCTGTCCTGCCCGCCAGTCAGTTTGGCAATCAGAGTGTTGTTCATTCGGCGGGGCCATCCGTTCACCACCAAGGAGAACCCGCTGTCCACGGGAAATGTGGAAACGACTGACTCTTTGTCAAGATTAATCAGGCTTGGATCGCCAGGATTTCCACACACCAATGACTTAGGCGTCAGTCTGGGTTCAAACTATACCTGCTCAGGCCACTATTCTAGCCGCCACCCACCTGATTCCATCACACATCTGCTTGCCCAGTTCTCCATCTGCTGCCAGTTTCTCCATCTGCCAACCACCATCCTTACAGGGACTGGTAATTGCCACCCGACCTCAAACCTCTGTCATTGTGCCACTAGCTATGACCTCATGCTGCTGGCTGCTGTTGCTGTTCTTGTACATCCACACTGTCATTGTGCCCCTCTCTTACATCAGTGTTGTTGCTCACCTGCCGCCGTCACCTCAAATCTCTGACATGTGCCCACTCTGTAGGCCTACTCCTTTTTTTTGCCATCCTCCAGAATTTGTCATTGTGCCACTGTCTGAACCTCATGCTGCTGCTGGGCTGCTGCCATGTCCTCCCACACTGGGGTCATTGTGTCCTCTGCCTGACCTCATGCTGCTACCCCTTGTGTGCTCTTTGACCTCGCTGCTCTCAGTCCAATGTGCCACTCTGTGGCTTCCTCCTGTTTTGCCACCTCCAGAATGTCCCTTGTGCCACTCTCTGACCTCATGCTGCTGCTGTGACTCTGGCCGATTGCCCTCCACAACGACTGTGTCTTGTGCCACCCACTGTGGCCCTAATACATTTTGCCACCACCAGAATGTCATTGTTGCCACTGCCTCACCTCATGCTGCTGCCCCGACGGTGACCGTCCGCTCGTCAGTTAGATTGTGCCATTCTGTGGCTTCCTCCTGTTTTGGCCACGTCCAGAATGCCAATTGTTCACTGCCTGACCTCATGCTGCTGAGCCTGGCCATCAACCTCCGCTCTCATCATTTGTGCCATTCTGTGGGCTTCCTCCTGTTTTTGTCCACCTCCAGAATTTCATTGTGGCCACTGCCTGACCTCATGCTGCAGCTCGCACAGTGGCCGTGACCTCCGCTCTTCATGTCAGATGTGCCATCCTGTGGCTCGTCCTCCTTTTTTTGGCCACCTCCAAAATGCATTGTGCCACTTGCCTGACCTCATACTGCTTCGGTGGCTGCTGCCGTGTCCTCCCCCCCACACTGTGTCATTGTTGCCACTGTCTGTCCTCATGCTGCTGCGCCGTGACCTCCCGCTCTCGATTCATTGTGCCATTCTGTGGCTTCCTCCTGTTTTGCCACGTCCAGAATGTCCATTGTGCCACTGCCTGACCTCATGCTGCTAGCTCGCCATACACCTTCCGCTCTCACTCCATTGTGCCATTCTGTGGCTCCTCCCTGTTTTGCCACCTCCCAAATGACATTGTGGCCACTCGCCTTGACTCATGCTGCTGCAGCTGTGACCGCCGCTCTCATCATTGTGCCATTCATGTGGCTGTCCTCCAGTTTGCCACCTCCAAAAATGTCATTGTGCCACTGCCTGACCTCATACTGCTGCGTGCCTGCTGCCGTGTCCTCCCACACGGTCATTGTGCACGGCTAACATCAGCTGCTGCCGCCGGTGACCTCCGCCTCAGTCATCTGGGCCATTCTGGTGGGCTTCCTCCTTTTTGCCACCAGTCCCAGAATGTTCATTGTCCACTGCCCTGACCTCATGCTGCTGCTTGCATCACCTCTCGCTCTCAGTCCAATTGTGCCATACTTGTGGCTTCCTCCTGTTTTTGTTGCCACCTCCAGAATGTCATTGCTGCCACTGCGCCTGACCTCAGTGCTGCTGCCGCCGTTGACCTCCGCTCTCAGTCATTGTGCCCATTCTGTTGCTTCCTCCCTGTTTTGCCACCTTCCAAAATGTCACTTGTGCCACTGCCTGACCTCACATACTCAGCGGTGGCTGCTGCCCGTGTCCTCCACACGTGTCATTGTGCACTGTCAGCACCTCATGCTGCGCCTTTTCGCGCGTGACCTCCGCTCTCAGTCATGTGCCATTCTGTTGCTTCTCCTGTTTTTGCCACCCCCTCCAAGTGTCATTGTGCCACTGCCGACCTCATGCTGCTGCCCGCCCGTGACCGATCCGCATCTCAGTCATTTGTGGGCCATTCTTGCCTTCCTCCTGTTTTGCCACCTCCAGAATGTCATTGTGCCACTGCCTGACCTCATGCTGCTGCCCTGCGTGACCTCCGCTCTCCAGTCCATTGTGCATTCTGTGGGCTTCCTCCTGTTTTTCCAACCACCAGGAGATATCATTTGTGCCACTCGCCACTGACCTCATGCTGCGGTGGCTGCTGCCGTGTCCTTCCACCCTGTGTCATTGTGCCACTGATTCCTGACCTCATGCTGCAGCGCGCCCGTGCCTTCCCGACTCTCAGTCATTGTGCCATTCTGTGGCTTCCTCCTGCCGCCCCACCTCCAGATGTCATTGTGCCACTGCCTGACCTCATGCTGCTGCCGCCCGGGGGTGACCTCCGCTCTCAGTCCTTTGTGCCATCTTCTGTTGGAGCTTCCTCCTGTTTTGCCATCCCCAACCATTCCAAAAGTCATTGTGCCACTGCCTGACCTCTCATGCTGCTGCGCCGCCGTGACCTCTGCTCTCAGTCATGTGCATTCTTTCTGAGTTCCCTCCTGTTTTTTGCGACCTCCAGAATGTCATTGTGCCCCTGCCTGACCTCATGCTGCTGCCCGCCGTGACCTCCGCTCCTCAGTCATTGTGCCATTCTGTGTGCTTCCTCCTGTTTGCAACGTCAGAATTTCCATTGTGGCCACTGCCTGACCTCAATGCCGTTTTGTTTGTTTTCTGCCAGTGGACTTGCTGCCGTGTCCCTCCACACTGTGACTTTGTGCCCCTGTCCTGACCTCATTGCTGCTGCATGCCCCGTGACTCTCCCGCTCTCAGTCATGTGCCACTCTGTGGCTTCCCCTCCTGTTTTGGCCCCTCCAGAAAGGTCATTTGTGCCACTGCCTGACTCTCATGCTTCTGCCGGCCGGTGACCTCCGCTCTCAGTCATTTGTGCCATTCTGTGGCTTCCTTCACTGTTTTGCCACCTCCAGAAATGTCATTGTGCCACTGCCTGACCTCATGCTGCTGCCGCCTGTAGACCTCTGCTCTCAGTCATTGTGCCATTCTGTGCTTCCCTCCTGTTTTGCCACCTCCAGAATGTCATTGTGCCACTGCCTGACCTCATGCTGCGCCGCCGTGGACCTCCCGCTCCCTCAAACATATGGTGCCATCTGTTTGGCTTCCTCCTGTTTTGCCACCTCCAAATGTCATTGTGCCACTGCCTTGACCTCATGCCGCTTGCTGTGGCTGGCTGCCGTGTCTTCCACACTGTGTCATTGAGCCACTCCCTGACCTCATGCTGCAGCCGCCGTGGACCTCCGCTCTCGTCATTTGTGCCATTCTGTGGCTTCCTCCTGTTTTGCCAACATCCAGAATGGTCATTGTTTCCACTTCCTGACCTCATGCTGCTGCCGAAGTGAACCTCTGCTCTCAGTCATTTGCCATTCTGTGGCTTCCTCCTGTTTTGCCACCTCCATAAATGTCATTGTGCCACTCAGCCTGAACCTCATGCAGCTGCCGCCGTGACCACCGGCTCTCAGTCTATTGTGCCATTCTGTGGCTTCCTCGCATGTTTTTGCCACCTCCAGAATGTCTTGTGCACTGCCCTGACCTCATTGCCGCTGCTGTGGCTGCTGCCGTGTCTCCACACTGTGTCCACTTGTGCCACTGCCTGAACCTCATGCTGCTAGCCGCCGTGGACCTCCCTCTCCAGTCATTGCCATTTCTGTGGCTTCCTCTGTTATGCCACCTCCAGAATGTCATTGTGCCACTGCCTACCTCATGCCTGTCCGCCGAGACCTGGGGTTTGGTGGTGTTCCGCTCTCAGTCATTGTCCCATTCTGTGGCTTTCCTCCTGTTTTTGCTACTCTCTCCACCTCCAGAATGTCAATTGTGCCACTGCTGACCACTCATGCCTGCTGCCAGGCTGTGACCTCCCCACTCAGTCATTGTGCCATTCCTGTGGCTTCCTCCTGTTTTGCCACCTCCAGAATGTCATTGTGCCACTGCCTGACCTCATTCTTCTGCCGCCGTGACCCTCCGCTTTCTCATCATTGCTGCCATTCTGATGGCTTCCTCCTGTTTTTGCCACCTCCAGAATGTCATTGTTCCACTGTCCTGACCTCATGCTGCGTGTGGCTGCCTGCCTTCACCGCATCCAAAACTCAGTCACTTGATGTTCGCACCTAGCTCTCAGCTTGTTTTTTCCAGCTTTCGGCTGGCATGACTTTATTCAGGCTGCATACCCGCTGAGTTTTTTTTGGTCATGTTTGTCCCTCTTAAGTGCCCAGAGGAATTTTATAGTGAAGCGTATTCTAAGAGCGGCGGCAGTCCATCTGCGTGTACCTACAAAAACACAACATTGTATGAAGACAAACCAAGTCTCCCCCTCTGCATATTTAAGCATGTGCACAAACGTTCTACCAGCTCCCCTCAGGCTCTGTGCAGCCTGGAAATTTAGCCTGCCTTTTTAACGGCCGCGTTCGTCCCAAAGTAATTCGGACCGAATTTATATCTTGTCGGAAAATTCGGCGAAGTGACCGAGGATCAATTTTTGAGAAATTCGCCCATCTCTAATTGTATACATTATATAAATTTATTTACATTTTGCCGAGCACCAACAGTGACTCGAGTATAAGGCTATGTTCAAACGGGTTAAAATGGGGCGCATTTCCGTCCATATTTCGCACGATTCTGCGCTCAAATACGGGCGAAATGCACCCCAGTTATTACGGTAATCCAAAATTATCATAGAGAACTATGGATTACGCCTCCTCTCCCCGCTCGTGCAAAACGCTGCGGGGGGGAAATAAGTGACATGTCAATTATTCACGACGTTTACGCACCGTGAGTAATGCATGTCTATGGGGCCGGCGGGCCGCAATTATGCTGTGTGGACATAGCCTAAGGTGAGGAGGAATTTTTCAGCACATTTTTTGTGTTGTAAACTCGGCTTATACTCGAATATATATGGTACTGTATTTTCCTTTGTATACTATCATGGAAGAATAATTTACTCCAGAAAATTGTATTGGTTTGGATTTTTTAACCTAATTGAAGTAAATGTTATATTTTAGATTAGATTTTTGTTTTGTTCTGGCAGTGATTTTATGAATCCTCTGTCCTATAAGGCTAGGTTCACACGGTGTATTTGCAGGGCGTAAATATGCCGTGTGGCTGGGGGCGGGGCGGGAGCGGGGGAGGGAGGAGGGGGCGGCACCTCGCCGGCCCATAGACTTGTGTTACCAGCGGAGCGTATACGCCGCTAGTAATTCACATGTCACTTATCTCCTCCCTCGGCGTATTGGCCGAGCAGGGAGAGGAGACGTAATCCATAGTTCTCTATGAGAACTGTGGATTACCGTAATGACTGGGACGTTTTCAGCCTGTAATTTGCGCACTCAGGCACGTAATTACGGACTGAAATATGTCCAGTTTTAAGCCGTGTGAACATGGCCTAACCCTACATACTATATATTCATAGTAGCATTAAAGATAAATAATGCTAGTCTGCATAGACTTTCTGTATATCAGGTTTTTCCCATAGTCCTGAATGGTTTAGTATTCCATATAGGAGTTGGTAAAAATTTAAAAGTCTTTATTGTGAAACATATTCCATAAAAACATGTAGCCGTAGATGCATAAATATGCCACTTGCATTTCTTAGCAGTCCATAGAAATTAGCAGCCAGCCATAGTCCTTAGCGTAGTAACTCCAATGGCTCCCACCTTGTCTGAAGCCAACTCGTGGAAACACAAACAGACGGGCCGAAATGAGCGGGTGACGTTTCGGGGATGGTCCCTCCCCTTTCTCAAACACCAAGTGGCATATTTAAATTTCTACCAACTCCTCCCTACATACTGTATCACAGAGCTCAGCTTCTCTCCTCTATCATATAAACCTATATATAACAGTGCTCAGCTAATTTCCTCTATCATATAACCCTATATATCACATAGCTCAGCTCCTCTATCATATAACCCTATATATCACAGACCTCAGCTTCTCTCCCTCTATCATATAACCCTATATATCACAGAGCTCAGCTTCTCTCCTCTATCATATAACCCTACGTATCACAGAGCTCAGCTTCCTCTCCTCTATCATAAACCCTATATATCACAAGCTCAGTTTCTCTCCTCTATCATATAACCCTATATACACAGACTCACTTCTCCCTCTATCATATAACCCTACGTATCAAAAGAGCTCACCCTTCTCTCCTCTATCATATAACCCCTATATAATCACAGAGCTCAGCTTCTCTCCTCTATCATATAACCCTATATATCACAGAAAGTCTAGTTTTCTCTCCTCTATCATATAACCCTGTATATCACAGAGCTCAGCTTCTCTCCTCTATCATATAACCCTATATATCACAGAGCTTAGCTCCTCTCCTCTATCATATAACCCCACGTATCACAGAGCTCAGCTTCTCTCCTTCTATCATATCATGTTCTAAGATAGGACTTCATACACCACCTGATAGTTTCACTTTAGCCCTTTTGGATTGTTTATATGATTTATATACTTTTACATTTTGTTTCCTACTTCATTTTAGATTGCAAGCTCTTGTGAGCAGGGCCTTCATGCCTCTTGCTGGAATTGTTGACTAGTTTGTTATTCTTTAATATTTAATTTTCCCTGTATTGTACGCTTGAAATACTGCTGCAGAATATATTAATGCTATAAATAATATGATATATAATAACAATAACAATAATAACAACAATAATCATAATAATAATTATGATAATAATAATTATTATTATTATTATTATTATCTACCTACATTTTTTGTTTGTATCTAAGATAAAACAGCCATACTTACAATTGCTTTGAGTTATTTCTGTACCTTCTAAGGAAACTTGATGAATGAAGAATGTCTCGTCTTGCCCTTGGCAATGCTTTATTCACAAGTTTTATATCTCTAGGGCTGGTATGTTCCAGAATTTCAGATTAAAAGTAGAGGCTGCTTTATTGCTGCAGAGTATGCAGATGTGTCTCCACACTGATCAATCAAATCTTTGACTTGTGTGTAAAATCTTTTCTATCATTGTAATAGCATCTGTTTTTCTCATAGTGTTCCAAAACTGAGGTCATTGAAAAGCATTGAAAATGTTTTGATAACATTCTGTGCCGTGATATCATGGTTTGTTCTGTTTAGTTTTGCTACTAGTGAATCTCAAAAAATTAGAATATCATTGAAAATTAAAGGGGTTCTCCAGGACTATTTTTTTATATGTTATCGGGCTCACAAATGTGTTATATTACACCTTGTAATTCATACTGTAATGAGTCTATACAATATATGGGTGTCTCTATTTGATATCAATTATCTTTTTGGTGATATTCAAATTTTTTTAGATGCACTAGTGTCAAGATGATTAAATCAGGAGGGGAAATTATCTTTGTTCCACTCATTTATCCAATTAAATGCCTCCTCCAAATTATATTGTTATTATTGCTGCCAACAGCCGGAGCTCGAGAAGTATGACCCATACGCTTGGCTGGGACATGAAATCTGCTTTAATCACAGTAAATTACATTCCAATAGAACTTTTTAATCACATGACAAATTTTATCACTACATGATTGGTTAAAATTTGGCGGTCGCTAAGAGACAAGTTATAATTTGCATGTGTACGTATGAAAACATTAGCTGATTTGACACATTCCCAAACGCTCTGTAACATCTGGGGGGAGGAGGAAGCCTTGAATTTCTGGCTTCTAGCAGACACCGCATCTGTCTCAAGGAAAGCTGTGTGAAGATATCTGATACTTCGATAAGGATGTATAGCAGTAAAAGCAGTTTAACAAACTATCTGAAGAAACTTTAAAGGGTTTATCGATACCAAAGATCATGTCTCAAATTAGGGAACAGTAAAAAAAGCACTTTGTAATTTAGGGTTTATTACCTCTGTGCACTTGGTTTAGCAGAATGACATCTCTTAATCTGTCTTCATCTCTGCTGTTCAGGTTAGAAGCCTCCTGGTCGATTCTCTGCACCCTAGACCGCCCCTCACTGTAATTGGCTGGCTACATTCATTAAGCCCTGTTGGATTACGCCCCTAGACAGCTGTTAAAATCGTTATGAACCAAAGTCTGCTTTGGCTCTAAACTGGCTCTATGTACATCCCCACTTTAGGTCAATGTTTTTGGGGAATTACTGGCTTTTAAGGGGGGTTTGCCAAAGGTTGTTGGCAAAAGCCCCTCCCACAGATCAAATCCTTACTGCTACTTGAAAAGAAGGCTTTTTGTTTCCTCAATTTGAATGCAAGCCCGCTCCTTATGACGTTCATCACCTTAGTGTATAAAATAAGGATTCAACACGTGTTTTGCTTAAGCTTCTTGTATAGTACAGTGCTTAGGTGTTTTAGCCCTGCAAGACAGGGGTTGAGAGTTCAAGCCCCATCAGTAGTTTTTTTTTTTTTTCTTTAAAAATTTGTACACATATGTAAAGATATGAAAATATATGTGTAACACCCTAAAATTTTTTTTATTTTACACAAAACAAAGCCCCCTATATAGTGTCCCTATCCTTGCAGTCAAACCAAGCACTTCCAACATATGTGATACAATCAATATACTCTGGGATGAGACATGCTATAGGGGGAGCAATGTATGTGTATAATATATCATTATAGAGATTAACATATATATTTTAGGTCTCTCTACATATGTGTAAAATTTGGGGGGAAAAAAAAAATACCCTGTAAAGGGACTAGAACTCCAAACCCTTTGTTGAAAAAACAACACTATCAAATTTCTACTGCTCTACATCTGCACCACCAGACCAAGTTAGTTACAAGCTGAGCATGGCCCTCTCTCAAAGCTGATTTGCTTCTCTCCCCATTGTTTTCACTCACATGTCACTGACAGGCAGCAAGATCTTTACTTGAAGCTGACATTTGTCCTTGTAGTTGAGTAAAGGTCTCTGCCTGTTTTTCAGTACAATTAGGATGAACACCACTAGAAGTAACAGTTTACACACAACTGAAAGCCAGCAAGCTAAACATATGACAGTTTCTTGCTGGAGTTTGGAGCCTCAAGGCTGCAGACATAAGCAGGCAGGAGGCTACAGAGCTGTTATATCCAGACAACCTTCTGCATCCCCTGCTTTAAAAGAAAATTGATGATGTCCACAGGTCTTCAGTGAGGACAGGGCACGCCTCCTGGGAGGAGAGACATGCCTGCTGACAGGAAAGACACGCCCCTGGATTTCAAACTCAATCTGAGAAAATTAGATGAGCAGCACGAGCAGCTCAAACGATAACACCCCTTTAATAAGAATGTAATGATGAAACAGACTGTTGATGTTTTTTTCCTTAAATTACCAACTTGACAGTCCCCCCCTAAAAACATCAAAATCTGTTCTAACCCCCCCCTAGAGCGTGAATTATGATTTATGCTCTTCCCTAAACTCACCCAAAAATGGGTAAAGGTCACTCTCCTTAACAGCAGGGGGAACAGTGGATGGGTGTTGAACCCACTGAACCACTGTCAGGCCTGCTCCAAGGGCCCTAACCAAGCAACCACTGGCCTCCTCGCAGAGCCTTTATGGTAAGGATGACTGTAGAAACCCAACGACCGCCAGGTGCCACCTCAGAGCAGTCCCCGGCAGAGGCATCGATGATTGTTTTCAATCTCCTAACCCTCAATGATTCTGGAAAGTCCCTGAGTAGGTTTGGGACTAACCTATTCAGCTATACCTTGTAAGGCATCTCGGGTGTAATTATAAACCTCTTTGATTATAAAAGATGTAATTTACCCAGTCCACACTTTTGTTATTTTTACGGGCGTAATGT
>JAODAL010031000.1:0-49100 GCA_025379985.1 Phyllomedusa bahiana | reverse complement strand
GGGGGCCCTTTCATTGGGGGGAGCATAAGCGGGTGGGTGCTCATTTTCCCATGATCCACCCGGGGTTTACCTGGAGTATAAAAGTCAGCAGGTAAGTGACTAGGTGGTTACCCCCCTGGCTACCTTCAAGCCTTGGGGGAGCCCTGCGGGAAAACAGCAGGGTGAATTTGCAGACTGACAGTAAGTGACCTCTGTTGTTAGACCCCAAACGGGCAGGCGTTTTGTTTTTTTTGTGTTTGGCATGCCTTGCACGTTGTACTTTCTGTTTGTGTTAATATAATAAGAACCCTGTATTTTCACCCCGAATACGTCTCTGTCTCTCCCCTGAACACGTGAAAGTACCGATCCCAGAGCCGTAACTCACAATATTAATATTTTTTTTATATATTTTTAATATATTTTTTATATATGTTGTTATATATATGGTTTTATATATGTATGATTATATGGTTGTTATATATGTATTATATAATATTGTATATTATATGTATGTATATATATGTGTATGAAAATTGTATGTTATTATTAAAATATTTTATATATATATGTGTGTGTTATATATTATATGGTGTGTGTATAATATTTTATTTTATTGTTTATATGTGTATATATATAGTGTATATATAAATGTTATATTATTGTATTTTATATTATATATATTATATATGTATTTAATTATATGTTATTTTTATGTTTTATTGTAATTATATTATATTGTATTTTTATATATATATATGTTATTGTTTATATAATTAAATATTAATATATTTGTATATGTATATATATATATATATATGTATTTTATGTTTTTGTATATATATTAAAAATTTTGTATATATATGTATTTATTATGTATATGTATATATATGTATAGAAATTTGTTATATATGTATATTATATTGTTATATATTATTTTATATTTTAAATTTATTTTTTAAATTTATTTTTTATTATGTATATATTTATTATATATTTTTTTATATTATATATATGTAATATATATAGTTATTATAAATTTTTAAGTATTTTATGTATAGTATATATATTTTAAATGTTATTTTATAGTATTTTTGTATATTTATAATTTATATATGTATATGTTATATGTATATATTTATTTATTATATGTAATGTATATATTTTTATTTTATATGTATTATATTGTGTATATATATATTTATTTTATTATATATATGTTATTTTTTATTGTGTTTTAAATATTGTATATATATATTTAAATATATTAGTTTATATATAATGTTAATATAAAATTATTTTATATGTTTATATATTATTATATGTGTATATTATATATGTATATATTTTTATATTTTATATTTTTATGTGTATATATATTAGTATATTTTATATGTGTATATTTATGTGTATATAAAATGTGTTTTATATATATGTATATTTTTGTAATTTTTTAGGGATATATATATATGTATATGTGTATATATTGTATATACGTTTTAATAGGGTATTACGTTTATATAGGGTATATATATGATATGTGTTTATATTTGTGAAATGTATATGTGTATGTATATGTGTATATATATTTATATATATGTTTATGTGTATATATATATATGTAATATATGTATTTTTGTATATTTTATTATGTATGTATATTTTTTTTATGTGTATTAAGGGGTTAATATGTATGTATTTTATATGAATATGTTTTATTTTTATGTGTATTTTTAAAATATATTTATAAATAATATTTTTATATTTGCGTTTTTACTTTTTACCGTATATTTTTGGTTAAACCCGATTTTTTCCCGCAAAAAAATTGTGCTGAAAAATCCCCCCCTCGGCTTATACTCGAGTCCTGTCGGACTCGTGGGGTGCATGGCCCGAGGTGGCCGACAGGGTTTGTTCAGCTATATGGGGATTTCCTTTGGGGACCCGAATAAAAACTAAAGGCCCGTGTACAACTGACAGTTTCCCGAGGGCTGCGGTGGCCGGGCGCTGTCAGCGATCTCTTAAATTGTATCCCAACTCCCCCCCCCCTGGAGGAAATGCGGGGTGAAGAGATTCCACTGCGGAGCAGGACCCCGGCACCCCTTTTGCAGTGGAACCCGGGCGGCGGCAAGCTCGGGGCTGTTGGGTTTCCAGCCAGGCAGTGTGTGTCATCAGCTGCGTGCGGGGCCCGGGGAATCCCGCCTGTGCCGAGAAGGCCCAGGAGCGCGCCCGGGGGGGAGGGAAGGGGGAGCCCGGTAAATGGGGTTTTTTTTGTTTTAAAACCCCACCTATACCTGCCATGCCTGTTAGGGGACCTTACCTGCCCTTTAGGAAAAATAACCTGCCCAACTTGCCTTTACCTGCCTTACCCGCCCATAATTGCCCTTTGCCCGCCTAGGGGACCATACCCGCCTTTCCCTGCCCATAGCTGCTAGGGGGACCTATCCCTGCCTTTTGCCCGCCTAGGGGGACCCATACCTGCCTATACCCTGTAGGGGGACCTATACCGCCTATACCCCGCCCAGGGGGGCCTTACTGCTATAGCCTGCAGGGGCCATACCTTTATGGGGGGGAATTTTCCCTCTGGGGGCTAACCGCCAGGGGGACTATACCTTTATATAACCCGCCTTGGGGAATTACCCGCCTATAAACCTGCTTTGAGGGGGCCTATATCTGTTATAAAAACCTTTACCTTCCTTAAACCCGCCTATGGGGCATATAGCTGTATACCGCCTTAAACCCGCCTTTTGGGGGCATTAACTGCCCATTACTGCTATGGGAGACATTAAACTGCCTATCATGCCTATAACTGCCTATGGGGGACATTAAATGCCTATAACCGCCCATGGGGGCATTAAATGCCCATACCAGCCCATATTGCCCATTGGGGACTTAAATGCTATATAAACCTATATTGGGCCTATGGGGGACATTAAACTGCCTATGTAATTTTATTGATATTTATTTTTATTTTTAAAATTCACCAGTAGCCGGGGTGTTTTCCACCCTAGGCTTATACTCGAGTCAATAAGCTTTCCCGTTTTTTGTGGCAAAAGTAGGTGCCTCGGCTTATACTCGGGTCGGCTTATACTCGAGTATATACGGTGTATATATATATATATCTATGTGTGTGTGTGTGTGTTTGTATATATATATATATATATCATATCTGTATTTTTAACCCTATATATAAGCTCTGTAATATGACCCTAAATAGGACAGATAAACAGGAGTTCCTGTTTGGAGCCACTTCAATTGTATTCCATGGCTCTATTCACAAACACCATATGGCCTCGTTCACACGGCTTATTTCAGAACGTATTTACAACGGATTTCCGATGTAAATACGTTCTGAAATCAGTTGAAAATCAGTTGCACATAAGTGCCACTAAGTGTGGCACGTATTTGTAACTGATTTCCCGACGGATTCACCATCTACAATCATTGTAGATGGTGAATCCGTCCGGAAATAATTGACATGTCAATTGTTTTTCTGTCCGGATTGCCGTCGTCAATCCGCAGGGCGGCAAATCCGGAACGGAATTTTGCGTCGTTGTGAACGACGAGCCGTATTTTCTATTGAAATCAATAGAAATATAGGCTGTGACTGATTTGGGCCGGATTTGCCGACGGTTTGACGATCGTCAATCCGTCGGCAAATCCGTCCGAAATAAGCCGTGTGAACGAGGCCTTAAGTGAAAAAAATTAACCTTTTTTTTACAGACACATGAATATTTGTGCATGTGTAAAAGATAAATAAAAAAGGCTATTTTTTTTTTTTTAAATGTCTTTCTTGTGTTGTGGAATATGCCTAGTATTGCAGCTCTTTTGCTTTACATCGCAATTCATTGTAAACCCTTTTATCCACAAATATTTTTAATTTGCTTTCTTTTAGTACTCTCCACCATTTTTTTTTAACTTGAGTTTTGTTTTAGTTACAAGCTCAAACCCACGTAGAGCAGCACTGCTTTAGACTTAACCATATGGACAACTATTGGGAATTAAAATTGACTGCAGTGCGAAAATTGAATCTGATCTGTTTATACAAAATGTTGAAAAGAGGATTTGCTCTTAAACTCTTGAGAAATGCATCAGAAAAGCTTAAGATAACGTAAGATAAAACCTGATTAAGGCTCTGTCTGGCGACATTTTCACTGTTTCTATTATTACACAGTAAAGCAGTTAAAATAAATGTTCTATAATAGTTTTTATGAACATTAAACCAAATCAACTCACATTAGCAACATTTTTTACCATAAGTAATTTTTGTAGGTCCTACATTAACTTGTCTTTTATCGTAGATTTTTTTCTTTGTAGTCAAATTTTTATTGTTTTCTTTAGTATGTACAGTTGAAACCATAAGTTTAGATACACCATATAAAAAGACACACATGCATGTTTTTCTCAGAATAAACCTTCCCCATTTTAGGTCAATTAGGATTACCAAAATTATTTATATTTTCCAAATGCCAGAATAATGGGAGATAATTTTTTAAAGCATTTGTATTACTTTTTGCAAAGTCAAAAGTTTCCATACATTTCATTAGTATTTGGTAGCATTGCCCTTAAACTGTATGACTTGGGTCAAACATTTTGGATATCCCTCCACAACAGTTTCCTGGAATTTTGGCCCATTTCTCCTGACAGAACTGTTGTAACTGAGCCTTGTTTGTAGGTCGCCTCACTCGCACCTGCCTTTTCAGCTTTGCCCATAAATTTTCAATAGGATTAAGCTCAGGGCTATGTGATGGCCACTCCAAAACACTGACTTGGTTATCCTTAAGCCAGTTTGAAACCAGTTTGTCAGTTGCTTCGGGTCATTGTCTATTTGGAAGACCCATTTCTGCCCAAGCTTCAACTTCCTTGCTGATGTCTTGAGATGTTGTTTCAGTATTGCCACATAATATTCTTTCCTCATTATGCCATCTAGTTTGTCAAGTGCATCGGTTCCTTTTGCAGCAAAAAGAAAGCATAAATCCAGTTGTGCAGCAAAACAACCACACAACCTGATGCTGCCACCCCCGTGTTTCACAGTTGGGATGGTGTTCTTAGGCTTCCAAACTTCTGCCTTTTTCCTCTAAACGTAACTATGGTCATTATGGCCAGTTCGATTTTTAGTTTCGTCCGACCATAGGACATCTCCAAAAATGTAGGTCTTTGTTCCTGTGTGAATTTGCAAACATGAATCTGGCTTGTATATGTTTCTTTTGGAGTAATGGCTTCTTCCAGGCAGAGTGACATTTCAGCCCATGTTGATACAGTACTTGTTTCACTGTGGATAATGACCCACTTACCAGCTTCCGCTTCATAAGGTCTTTTGCTTTTGTTCTTGAGTTGATATGCACATGTCGGACCAAAGCACGTTCAACTCTGAGACACAGAACCCGTCTCCTTTTTGAGCAGTATGATGACTGAACATTCCCATCTTCTTTGTACTTGCATTTGTGCAGATGAACGAGGCACCTTCAGGTATCTGGAAATTGCACCCAAAGATGATCCAGGCTTTTGCTTGTCCCCAGTTCTCTTCCTGATATCTTGGTTGATTTCTTTGGATTTTCCCATGATGTTAGACACAGAAGCAGTGGGTTTCTGGTGTGCATTAAAAAATATATCCACATGTTTGTCTAAATAACTCAGATATTGCCAATAAAACTATCAAAGGCTTCCGAAGACATGACATCATCATATAGGTTGTCCGAAATTATTTAAAGGCATATCAATCCTAGTATATCTAAACTTTTGACTTTGCAGAAAGTAATAAAAATGCCTTAAATTATCTCTCATTATTCTGTTATTTGGCAAATACAAATAATTTTGGTAATCCTAATTGACCTAAAACGGGCAAGGTTTATTCTGATTTCATGTCAGATAGTGAGAAAAACATGCAAGTGTCTTTTTATATAGTGTATGTAAACTTACATATAACAGTACAAAAGTAACAAATATTAGAGGAGTGAAAGAATATTTTGATGGTTTAATTGAAAACAGAAAGCATATAAAATTATTAGGAGGTCTATGTATACTCTATACAGATATGAATATTACAAGTAAACCTGGTGATTATTGCATACATTAAATATGTGGTCCATGTAGGAAAGAAAAAAAGAAGAGCAAGAAATTGTGAAAGTCATTAAAGAAAGGAGTGGGGGAAGAAGGTGACAGAGTAAGAGAAGAAATAAGGACAATAGGGAGCGACAGTGAATTATGTCTACATTTTCTGGTGTAGTATTAGCAAGGAAGCAACAAACCAGAGATTTTATTTAATGTAATTGCAGCATTTCCAGGTGGACATAACTTGATCAAGTGTAAGATTTATTTATTTTTTTTTCAATTTCTTTGACCTTTACAGAAGTCAACAGAGTCCATGATGGGTACGGTTGCATTCCGTGCCCAGAATACTCAATTTTTTATTGAGCAATGAAACAATTTTTTATTAAAACTTTCCACCCAAGTTATAGTATAAATACACTTTCAGCATTTTGCAAATGTTTTATAAATGTTGGCTGATTATATATTTAGGCCATGATCATAGTGAAAGTCTTAAGATATATAGCTAATTTTAGAACTTTGTTTTCCCCTAATCATTCAGAGAAATATGGAAACCTAAAGGCATAAACCAGCCTGCCCTAAAAAGCAACATTTCTCTTCTGTTCTTAAGTGGCCACTAGACTGGATTAACATTCAAAACAAGAATTCTATATAAGTTAATTTATATGTGTTAGTATTATTTTTTAAGTAATTGTCTAAGCCTTTTTAAACCCTCAACTGTTCCTGCTGTGACCAGCTCCTTAGGCAACTATGCCACAGATTCACAGTTCTTATGACAATGAAGGTACAGTGGGAAAAAAAGTATTTAGTCAGCCACCAATTGTGCAAGTTCTCCCACTTAAAAAGATGAGAGAGGCCTGTAATTGACATCATAGGTGGACCTCCACTATGAGAGACAAAATGAGAAAACAAACCCAGAAAATCACATTGTCTGATTTGGAAAGAAATTATTTGCAAATTATAGTGGAAAATAAGTATTTGGTCACCTTCAAACAAACAAGATGTCTGTGTAAGCGGTAGCTTGATTGGCGGTCAAAGAAATAATTACAATGAAGCAGAATATATAAAAAATTAAAAATACATAAATAAGAAAATAAAATGATACTTAGCTGCAGTTACAGATGTTGCAAATGAATAGTTTGTAAACAGTGAAATAGGGAGCCCCTCTGTACCTCATGTACACCTATCTCGTCCGATGACCACAGAAGGTGTGCTGGGCACCATGCCCCAGCCGAAGCTAGCTTAACCTGTGAAAGCCAGGCTTTTTATGCTAGACAGCTTCAGCACTTAACTGTCAGAATCACCAAACATAGACATTCTGTATGGTTTCTAAGCTGTATGGTCAGCAATACAAGAGACTTTAGAACTTATCTGTGGCTATCCATACATGGGAGGGGTCCTAAGAATAGTTAAGAAGAATATATAATATCAGCTCTGAGCATTGTGAGGGTAGCCACTTTGAAAGACTGAGCAGTAAAGCAGGGATCAAAAAAGGTCACACACAGAGCAATAGTAACGTATAGTATAACAGGTGCCCTCACACTGAGATATAGTAATCCTTTTGGCTAAATAACTATACCTGTATACCTTATACAGTTAAGAGACATAAGACAAAAGACACCTGTCCACAACCTCAAACAGTCATACTCCAAACTCCACTATGGTGAAGACCAAATTGCTGTCGTAGGACACCAGAAACAAAATTGTAGCCCTGCACCAGGCTGGGATGACTAAATCTGCAATAGGCAAGCAGTTTGTTGTGAAGTAATGAACTGTGGGAGCAATAATTAGAAAATAGAAGACATACAAGACCACTGAGAATCTCCCTCGATCTGGGGCTCTATGCAAAATTTCACCCCATGGGGTCAAAATGATCACAAGAACGGTGCGCAAAAGTCCCAGAACCACGCGGGTGAACCTAGTGAATGACCTGCAGAGAGCTGGTACCAATGTAGCATCAGTAACACACTACGCCGCCAGAGACTCAGATCCTGCAGTGTCACACGTGTCCACCTGCTTAAGCCAGTACGGGCTCGTCTGGAGTTTGCTAGAGAGCATTTGGATGATCCAGAAGAGTTTTGGGAGAATGTCATATGGTCAGATGAAACCAAAGTAGAACTGTTTGGTAGAAACGCAACTCGTCTTGTTTGGAGGAGAGAGAGTGCTGAGTTGCATCCAAAGAACACCATACCTACTGTGAAGCATGGGGGTGGCAACATCATGCTTTGGGGCGGTTTCTCTGCAAAGAGACCAGGACAGCTGATCCGTGTACATGAAAGAATGAATGGGGCCATGTATCGCGAGATTTTGAGTGCAAACCTCCTTCCATCAGAAAGGGCATTGAAGATGAAATGTGGCTGGGTCTTTGATCCCAAGCACACCACCAGGGCAACGAAGGAGTGGCTTCGTAAGAAGCATTTCAAGGTCTTGGAGTGGCCGAGCCAGTCTCTAGATCTAATCCCATAGAAAACCTTTGGAGGGAGTTGAAAGTCCATGTTGCCTAGCGACAGCACCTCACTGCGCTAGCGGAGATCTGCTTGGAGGACTGGGCCAACATGCCAGCAACAGGGTGGGCCAGCCGTGTGTCGACTTACAGAAAACGTTTGACCTCTGCAATTGCCAGCAAAGGATATATACAGTGCCTTGAGAAAGTATTCGGTCCCCTTGAGCTTTTCAACCTTTTGCCACATTTCAGGCTTCAAACATTTTAATTTTCATTTTTTGGGTGAAGAATCAACAACAAGTGGGACACAATTGTGAAGTGGAACGAAATTTATTGGATATTTTAAACTTTTGTAAAAAAAAAAAACAAAAAAAAACTGACAAGTGGGGCGTGCAGTATTATTCGGCCCCTTTCCAATATTGGCCTAAATGACTGATGATAATGAATATAATCCACCTGTGTGTAATCAAGTCTCCGTATAAATGCACCTGATCTGTGATAGTCTCAGGGTTCTGTTTAAAGGGCAGAGAGCATCATGAAGATCAAGGAACACACCAGGCAGGTCCATGATACTGTTGTGGAGAAGTTTAAACCCGGATTTGAATACAAAAAGATTTTCCAAACTTTAAACATCCCAAGGAGCACTGTGCAAGCGATAATATTGAAATGGAAGGAGTATCAGACCACTGCAAATCTACCAAGACCTGGTTGTCTAAAATTTCATCTCAAACAAGGCGAAGACTGATCAGAGATACAGCCAAGAGGCCCATTATCACTCTGGATGAACGGCAGAGATCTACAGCTGAGGTGGGAGAGTCTGTCCATAGGACAACAATCAGTCGTACACTGCACAAATCTGAACTTTATGGAAGACTGGCAAGAAGAAAGCCATTTCTCAACGATATCCATAAAAAGTCTTGTTTAAAGTTTGCCATAAGCCACCTGGGAGACACCAAACATGTGGAAGAAGGTGCTCTGGTCAGATGAAACCAAAATCGAACTTTTTAACCACAATGCAAAACGATATGTTTGTCGTAATAGCAACACAGCTCATCACCCTGAACACACCATCCCCACTGTCACACATGGTTGTGGCAGCATCATGGTTTGGGCTTTTCTTCAGCAGGGACAGGGAAGATGGTTACAATTGATGGGAGGATGGATGAAGCCAAATACAGGACCATTCTGGAAAAAAACCTGTTGGAGTCTGCAAAAGATCTGAGACTGGGACGGAGATTTATCTTAAAACAAGACAATGATCCCAAACATAAAGCAAAATCTACAATGGAATGGTTCGCAAATAAACGTATCCAGGTGTTAAAATGGCCAAGTCAAAGTCCAGACCTGAATCCAATCGAGAATCTGTGGAGAGCTGAAAACTGCTGTTCACAAACGCTCTCCATCCAACCTCACTAATCTCGAGATGGTTTCCAAGGAAGAATGGGCAAGAATTTCAGTCCCTCAATGTGCAAAACTGATGGAGACATACCCCAAGCGACTTGCAGTTGTAATTGCAGCAAAAGGTGGCGCTACAAAGTATTAACTTAAGGGGCTGAATAAATTCAGTTTTTTATTTTTTATAAAAGTTTAAAATAAATTTAGTTCCACTTCACAATTGTGTCGCACTTGTTGATTCTTCACAAAAATTTAAAATGTTATCTTTATGTTTGAAGCCTGAAATGTGGCAAAAGGTTGAAAAGTTCAAGCGGGCCAAATACTTTCGCAAGGCACTGTAACAAAGTATTGAGATGAACCTTTGTTATTGACCAAATACTTATTTTCCACCATAATTTGCAAATAAATTATTACCAAATCGGACAATGTAATTTTTCGCGATTTGTTTTCTCATTTTGTCTCTCGTAGTTGAGGTCTACCTATGATGTCAATTACAGCCCTTTCTTATCTTTGTGGGAGAACTTGCACAGTTGGTGGCTGACTAAATACTTTTTTTCCCAACTGTAAGTTGGAACATTTTTTTTCTCCAGATGAAGAGAGTGTTCCCTTGTGGAGTGAGGGTTTTCTAAATCTCAATAGGAGCATATATTAATTCTAATGGCACGAACTTGCAGATAGTCAATCTATCTGAAGACAGATTCTTCTCCGCTGCCTTAGGGCCTGTCTACATGACAAGCATTTACAGTCAGATTTTTATGTGGATTTGAGTTTTAAAAGCTATAAAAATCTGACTGTAAATGGATACCCATGGACCTCAATTAAAAATCCGAGTTGTATTCCACATGACTCAGATTTTATTTAGGTCGGATTTCAAACATTTTAAAAAGTTTTTACAAAAAAATTGGAACATGTTCATTCTTTCTGCCATATTTTAGGTAAAAAAATGTGCCCCAAACATTTCTATGTCGGATCCGCATCCAAATCCCATAGAAATGAATGGGACTCGTTTTCTGCCTGTAAATTCAGCTGAAAAAAGGACCTTAAATCCACATTGAAAACCATGTCAAAATAATTGTGGACAAAGTAGTTTTAAGATTCAGAATCTGATGAGCATTTTGACTTGTTGTGTGGTCGCAGCGTTAGCAGCTTAAGTGAGTGATTGTCACCTTTTTGAACTAGTGTCACCTTTTTTGAAGCAGTGTAATGATTTCACCACAACATTGCTGCCCTGAACTGTAAATTAGCAGAGGCTATATCATTTACCGAGAGCCTGGAAGTAACAAACCATCCAGTAACGGGAGGAGGAGAGGGGGTGTACACATAGTAAATTCACTATTAATGAAGCCATTATCCCAATAATACATTATACAGTGTGATTCAGAAAGGATGCTGCAAAATAATACTCCGAACTTTGAAAAGACAACAAAAATTTATCAACATACAGAGATACACTATCTATCTGTACACTACAAATTTTCAGTATATGTACATGACTAAGGCAGATTAGTTTTGGTTTGGTCGTTTACTACTGATGTTACTTAAACTAAAAGCTTTTTTTTTTTTTTTAAATCAGATAATTTTTATTAAACAATTAATGCAGATACAGAATAGAACGTCTCTTACCATTATTTTTTTACATCAGGATACATACATATACAATCTTTTTGCTTTTTAGATAAAAAACACTAGGAATATATGAATATGTCCGTACCATATATCTTGATAAGTGCTTTCAGCAGTATTAGCATACAACCATAAACAAACCCCAACCATCCCACCCATACCCACCAAACCAAGAGCAGTACCCATGATTTTTTTAGCAACTTTTAATCAAGGACAGAAGTCACTTTGCCAAGTGTGTCTACTCCTTTTGTTCAACTACATAATAGGAATTGACAATGTCCCAATTCCTTGCGCCAATCCTGAATTATGTACAGTAAGGAACGAGAAGGCAAAACCTGGGGAATTGAGCCAAGGCTCCATATACCTTCATATTTTCTCAGAGCATTTCTTTTTAAGTATACGCCCCTCTCCAATCTGATGACAGTATTTAATCTGTTTTACGTATTCGGTTATGGTATGGTGAAGAAGACTGAATCCATCTAAAGGCAATTAACTTCTGGCCATATATAACATTCGGGAAATGCTAATTCTTTGTTCCACATAAAATACTATATCTTCTAAATAGCCAAGTACACAGTGTAGTGGGTCTAGAGGATATCAATTTTATGAACTTGCTCTAATTAACTGGATAACCTCTTTCCCAGAAGTTGCCCAATTCCCTGCACTCCCATATCATGTGCAAAAGCTGGGCCTCTTCCATTTCACATCGTGGGCAACTGGAGTCTGACCTAATACCCCATTTGAATAGCTGGAAAGGAGTTTTATAAGCTCTGTGCAACAACATAAGCTGTGAATATCTTTTTGCTTCACTTAATGACACCAATCTCGCAAGGCTCAAAACACTATCCCATTGTTCTGTACTAATGGGGCCAACGTCCGTTCTCCCATTTCACTTTAATCGGAAGCTGTTGATTATAAATATACTCCTCCGCCAATAACCATATGCTTTCGAAATTAATCCTTTTGTGGACTGTGCTGCACAAACTAAATTTATTAGGGGAGCAGATTTAATGGACAGATCCACTTGTGAAGCTTGACTCTGAACCGCATGCCTCAACTGCAAATATTGGTAAAAGACTTGGCGCGGTAGGTCAAACTTTTCCTGCAGCTGAGTAAACTCAACATTTCTGAACCATCTATAATTTGGATAATAAGACATACCAACTGCATTCCATCTCTTAAAGTCAGTCAATTTGCAAATTTCTGGAAGCTTGCGATGAACCATAGCGGGTTATATTTGGTAAATGAGGTATACCCCAAAATATCCTTGCCTCTATCCCACACCTTATTACATTAATTTCAGAGTAGGAAGATCTGAAGAATTCAGTTACCGCTTTGTCAGCATCCAGCATAGGACTCAAATGCGGCCATGAGCTTCTAGTTGCTGGCAACTTGCCTACTGGACCCATCCCTTCCCTAGCATCCCACCCTGCAAAATGCTGCCACTGTGAGGCTATAAAGTAGAGCCAAGTGTTCGGGATAGCAAGTCCTCCTCTATCCTTTTCTCTTTGCAAATAATATAAACCAATCCTGGCATTGCCCCTTTTTTCCCCAAAGTAACTCTCTGAAGAGTCGTGTATTTTATTAAAGATATTTAAAGGGACCCAAATTGGGAGTTATGCATAATGTAGAGAATCTGTGGCATAGCAATCATTTTAATTAGATTTCCTCTACCTATAACTGATAAAGGCATCTTACACCATGCATTTATCTTATTGGTCAATCTGCTAAGTAGGGGGAGCACATTGTGGGCAATATAATCTTGCGGGCGGGAAGTGATTATTATTCCTAAATATTTGAATGATGTTACTATCTGTAGCTGAGATTCCTGACCTATACTTCCTTTAGGGAGAGGATCCAAGGGCAATAATGTAGACTTGTCCCAATTAATTCTTAAACCCGACCAAACTCCAAACTCCTCTATGTAGGACATGATTGGTTCCAAAGAAGAAGTTACATTCCCCACATAAAGAAGCATGTCGTCCGCATAGAGAGAAATTCTCTCCTCCATAGTCCCATGTTTGAACCCTGTAATGTCCCTTGCATTTCTGATGACGCAAGCTAGGGGCTCAATGGCCAAGGCAAACAGAAGGGGAGATAAGGGGCAACCCTGTCTGGTCCCTCTGTGTAAGGAGAATGCCTCTGACATCAAGCCATTGGCGCATACTCTAGCCCGTGGTTCTGCATACAATAGTTTAACTGCCGATAAGAAAGTTGGACCAAATCCCATTTTCCTCATGACAGCCCACAAGTACTCCCATTCCACACTGTCAAAAGCTTTGGCAGCGTCCAATGAGAGAACTGCCCTGCCCTCCGTCTGCCCTGTACTCATTTGTAAATTGAGAAACAGTCTTCTTATGTTAATGGCAGTTGACTTATTGGACATAAAGCCCGACTGGTCTTCATGAACGACACTTGTTATGACTTTGCTTAACCTGTTAGCTAATACTTTTGCCAATAGCTTAACATCAGTTGAAAGTAGCGAGATGGGGCGATAGGACCCTGGACTAGAAGCATCCTTATCTGGCTTAAGTATCAGTACAATAACTGCTTCCCTCATTGAATATGGCAAGTGACCGTCCTGGACTGCCACCTGGAAGACCTCTAGTAAATGCGGTAACAAGGTTTCCTTGTGGAGCTTAAAAAATTCAGCTGGAAGACCGTCCATCCCTGGGGCTTTTTCATTTGGGGCCTGGCACAAAGCAACCTCTAGTTCTTCACAAGTAATTGGTTGCTCTAGAGCATTACTATCTTCCGGTGATAGAGATGGAAGGGTAATGTTAGACAAGTAATCTTCAATGTCATCCACTGACCCTCCACCCCCAGAGGTATATAAAGATTTATAAAACTGTAGCAGAACATTTAGGATATCTGCATTCTCACTGACTACAGAGCCATTGTCCATTTTAAGTTCTGCAATATGACTGGATGCTTGCTGGGATTTCACAATATTAGCTAGTAAATGTCCTGCGCTTTCTCCTTGATCAAAATAGCGTTGCTGAACAAAAAACTTTTTATCCTCTGCTACTTTAATCAACTGCTCATTCAAGTTCTGTTGGGCCTTCTCAGAAGGGTCACCAAGAAAATTCTGTTCTTCATTTGCTACCCTATCCTGCAAGAATTGGGTGAAGCTACGTGTTATAGTTTTCCTTTTACTAATCTCTCTAATGTAAATCCCTCTTACAAATGTTTCATGTATCCCACACACATGCCACTGAAGCAGTTCCCTCGTTATTGTCAAAGAACTCCTTAATTTCTGCTACCATCGAGCCCCCTATCAATTGCACCCAGAAGGGATTTAGGCACCATCCCTGTCTGACCCCAGACCGCTCCAGTCCACAGTCCAAGCACACTGTCAAGGGGGAGTGATCAGAAATACAGCAAGTTGAATATTCAACTGATTTGACATATGGGAGCATTGAGTCCGAGGCCACAGCGAGGTCTATTCTTGAGAGTGAATGATGCGTGGCTGAATAACATGAGTATTGCTTTTCGTAGGGTGTCTTAGTCTCCAAATATCACATAGACCTACCTCCATCAATAGTTTTGCAAGGGAAGTAGGCTGGCCTGGAGTCAATATCTCCCGCATGAAATTTGTCCCAGTATGGATGCAAATATTTATTAAAATCACCCAAGATTAACACTGGGACTCCTGGGATGATTCCAACAGAGTTAGTATTTTTTTAAGAATTTCGCTTGAGTACAGAGGAGGATATATATAGCTACTATAATAACTGGGTTAAGTAGAGCTTGCAATGAAGATAAACATATCTACCATCTGGATCAGTTTTTGAATCAATACATGTAAACGGAATGGCTCTATGGATTAGCACACTTACCCCTCTAGAATGTGAGGAGTACACCGAGTGGTATGCTGCCCCAACCCATGCTCTTTGCAGCCAGTGGAGTTTGTCTTTAGTCAGGTGGGTCTGGGACAGACAGACTATTGCTGGGTGAACCTTCTGCAACCAGGAGTTAACAGCATATCGCTTACTGAAGTCCCCAAGCCCTCTTACGTTCCATGCCACAACGTTAATAACAGACGCCATAATAACAGTTATGCAATATATCCAACCGCTGGAGTAAACTTTTACAAAGCCCTTGATTGTAATGTTCATAAGCAATAGGTCCTGCTCTCAAAATAATCCCACCCATATAACAACCAATAAACCAACCATTGTAGAATATAACAAACTTTAACATAAATCCCTTCCTACCGAAGGGAACGGGGTTCCCAAATCTCTTGAGCATCACTCTAAACTATAGGCTTTTACAAAAGGTAGCATCCTTTTTTAAATCACCCTGTGTAAGGAGGCTACATTCAGCTCAGGGAAAGCACAGATTAGCACCAAAGACATCACAAAGGTACTTGGCAAGCAGATTAAGCATTTTTTTTTCGGTTCGCTAGACCAGGGGTCCCCAACCGCCGGTCTGCGGACCAGCACCGGGCCGTAGCACATCTCCTGCCGGTCTGCGACGCTGGCTACACCTGATGCCGACCGCCCGGTGACTTTAGTCCGGGCGGTCGGCATCTTCTCTGCGCGGCCGCTGTAATCCGGCCGCGCAGGGATAGAAGCTGCACACAGCGTGCGGCTGCATTACAGAGAAAGCAGGAGCGGTGCATTACCGTCCCTGCTTTCCCTATTGCTGTAGATGCGGCGCTCACGGAGCACCGCATCTACAAAGATGAGCGGCGCAGGGGGGATGATGCACAGTGACGTCACAACCCCCGCGCCTCTCGGAGCTGTCGGATGTCGGCTGCTGGGAGGAGGAGCTCGGCCGAGGATCCGGGAAAGGTGAGTGACTTATTACTTTTTTTGCTCTGGCTGCCTACTGGGGCAGCTATGTATCATTACTACTGGGGCAGCTATGTATGTATCATCACTACTGGGGCAGCTATGTATCATTACTACTGGGGCAGCTATGTATCATTATTACTGGGGCAGCTATCTGTCATTACTACTGGGGCAGCTATCTATTACTGGGGCAGCTATCTGTCATTACTACTGGGGCAGCTATCATTACTACTGGGGCAGCTATCTGTCATTACTACTGGGGCAGCTATCTGTCATTACTACTGGGGCAGCTAGCTAGGTATTATCACTACTGGGGCAGCTAGCTATGTATCACTATCACTACTGGGGGGCAGCTATCTATGTATCACTATCACTACTGGGGCAGCTATGTATGTATCACTATCACTACTGGGGCAGCTATGTATGTATCACTATCACTACTGGGGCAGCTATTTATGTATCACTATCCATACTGTGGCAGCTATGTATGTATCACTATCACTACTGGGGCAGCTATCAATCACTATCACTACTGGGGCAGCTATCTAATGTATCCACACAAACACTACTGGGCAGGGTAGTATGTATCACTATCACTACTGGGGCAGCTATGTATCACTATCACTACTGGGGCAGCTATGTATCACTATCACTACTGGGGCAGCTATGTATCACTATCACTACTGGGGCAGCTATGTATCACTATCACTACTGGGGCAGCTATGTATCACTATCACTACTGGGGCAGCTATCTATGTATCACTATCACTACTGGGGCAGCTATGAATGTATCACTATCACTACTGGGGCAGCTATCTATGTATCACTATCACTACTGGGGCAGCTATGTATCACTATCACTACTGGGGCAGCTAGCTATGTATCACTATCACTACTGGGGCAGCTATGTATGTATCACTATCACTACTGGGGCAGCTATGTATCACTATCACTACTGGGGCAGCTATGTATCACTATCACTACTGGGGCAGCTATGTATGTATCACTATCACTACTGGGGCAGCTATGTATGTATCACTATCACTACTGGGGCAGCTATGTATTATTACATGGGGCATATATCTCTATAATGACAGAGCTTATTACATATGTATATTATATAAATGTATAATGCTGACCCACAGAGCTGACAATCAGTCTCCAGTTATAAAATACTGGTTACCCCATACTATACTCCTAAATTACACAGTATACACTTTATTGTTATTTTTTTTTTTGTGTGATTCTAAACATCCAACCTCCTCCATAACTCCGCCCCTAATAACCCCGCCGCCCACTGGGCCGTGGAAAAATTGTCGTGCATCAAACCGGTCCCTGGTGGAAAAAAGGTTGGGGACCGCTGCGCTAGACAACCCATTTTTAAAAATGTTTGTTGTCTGCAGCCACCAGTAGAGGGAACATATTGCATACTGTTTCAGTATTGAGTTCTGTTAATGAACAAAATGTAGTAAGCTCATAATGTTTCTCTAACGGTGGCAGCAGAAAGGGCATATGAACAGGCGTTTTTTTAATGAGCTTTTGGGGGAACTTCAATTAAGGGCAAATAATTTTTCCTCGTTCGGGATTGCACTTCTTTTTTCCCCCTCTACCCTGTCTTTTCTCTCTCCCCTTTTCCCCTCTGGTCTCTGTGTCCGCTCTCTCACATCCTTTGGAAATTTTGAGATCATTATTCTATTTTTTTGGTTTAAAACGTGATTAATTCCAGGGCACTTTACATCTAAAAAGGGGTTTAACTGCATGACATAAGAGAAAAATGAGTACCAGAGTTATCATTAAATGAGCAACAAACTGCTACAATGGAGGAGAGTGCACTGGCTTATAATTTTTTTAAAATAACATGAAATTATTCTTGTTATACTTGTAGGCAGGGCCCCCTTCCCAAAATTTTTTTGGGCCCCTTTCGCTGGAGCCCTCGGGGGTCCCCCCCCCCCCCTCCCGGCCCAAAAACCCAACCCCCCTCTCCTTTCCCCCTTCCCTCCCCAGCCCCTCCCAACAGAAACCCCACCCATCCCACAACCATCGCCACAAACCCGAAAAAAGTAAAAAAAAATTTGGGGGTTTACAAGAAAAAAAAAATGCAATTAAAGCCATTGTTTTTTTGGGTTTTGTTCTTGGGATTATACAAGGTTTCCCGAAAAAACCCCCATTGTCCCCCTTTAATAATGTTACTAGCTACCAGTATACCCCGACCAATAAATTTCCAAAACAACAAAAAATATAAATTTTTAAATAAAACCACCGGGCCCCCTATTTAATACCATATACTTACTATTCCCCCCATTTAAAGTTTTTTGCTAAAACCGGGATTCCAAAAACCAATTTTCACAAAAAAAAATATTTCCAAAACACCTTTTAAAATCGGGGACATCCCTTTCCCACAATTCCAACATAACCAAAACTGAATAATACCACCCATTTCTTCTAGTGATTAAAACCATCACACCAAAACCAAAATTTCCTCCATTTCAGGGGACCCCTATAGTGGGGTTTATACCAGTTAAAACAGGCTCTGCAAAACTGGGATATTTCCACCCTACAGTGGGAAAAATAGTGGGAGACAAACCCAAAATTCAGGGGCTTTGCAAATAGTTTTTCTTTAAAATTTTGCGCCCCTCAGGTGGAAAGCTTGGCCAAAGGGGTTCCCTTCACTTTTCCTTTTTCTTCTCTATTTTCCCAGGGCCTTTCCCTGATGACTTTCCTCCGTCCAAACCCCTCGCCCCGAAAAAATTTACAAACAAAAACAACTTTAGCTCCTCCTTTTTTTTTTAAACATTTTTTCCCCAACTTTTAGGCCCCTCCCCCCAAAGTACAAAATCCCCATTTTTTAAAAAGGGCCCCAAAAGGGAAGAATTACCCCCTGGTAATTATGGGGGCCCCCCCAAATCGGTTTTGTAGGGTTTCTAACCCGGGGGCCCACCCGGGCGGTTTTCTAAGCTTTCCCCCGGGGAAATAGCTAGGTAGCTTTGGGGCCCCGGGGGGGGTAGTTTAGGGCCCCCCCTGTAGGAAAAAAAGGGTTCCCCTGTAATTAGGGGGCCCCTTGTAGGCAGAATAGTCGTCCCCCATTGAAAATTAGGGGCCCCCTTTTTAGGCAAAAACAGTCCCCCCCCCTTAAAATTTGGGCCTTCGTAGGGAAAATTGTCCCCCCCGGGTGTAGATTAGGGCCCCCCTTTGGGAGCAGAATAGTTCCCCCCCCTGTAGATTAGGGGGCCCCCCCGTAGGCAGAATGGGCCACCCCCCCGGAAAATTAGGGGCCCCCTGGGAGGGGAAAAATAGTCCCCCCCTTAAATTAAAAACTCCCCCCGTAGGCAAAAAGTCCCCCGGGCCCTTTGATTAAAGGGCCCCCCTGTAGGCAGAAAAGTCCCCCCTGTAAGGGAGAAAAAGTCCCCCCCCGTAGATTAAAACCCCCTGTAGGGAAAAAAAAATCCCCCCCGTAGATTTTGAGACCCCCTGTGGCAGTTTTGTCCCCCCCCGTAGATTAAAAAAACTCCCCGTAAAGGGAGAATAGTCCCCCCCCTTAGATTAAAAGACCCCCTGAAAAAAAATTTGTGCCCCCCCGTAGATTTGAGAAACCCCTGTAGGGAAAATAGTCCCCCCCCCCCTGAGATTTGGGGAAACCCCCCGTAAAAGGGAGAATAGTCCCCCCCCCTTGATTAGAGACCCCCCTTAGGGAAAAATAGTCCCCCCCCCGTTTAATTAGAGACCCCCTGTTTGGCAGATAGTCCCCCCCCCCGTTTGATTAGAGACACCCCCGTAGGCAGGGAAAAAGTCCCCCCCCCCGAGAATTTTGAGAACCCCCCGTAGGGGAGAAAGTCCCCCCCCCCCGTAGATTAGAGGGCCCCCCCTTTTTGGGAGGGAAAAGTCCCCCCCCGGGAGATTAAGTCCCCCCGTAGGCAGAAATTTGGGGCCCCCCCAGTCTTTGGGGGGCCCCCCGTAGGAGTTTCCTCCCCCCCCCCAAAGTTTTAAGGCCCCCTTAAGGCCCAAAATTTTTCCCCCCCCCCAATATTTAAAGGCCCCCCCGTGGCCCTAGCCCCCCCCCGTATTAAAGGGGCCCCCGTAGGGGATAGCCCCCCCCCCCCGTAATTTGGGGGCCCCCCGTAGGCATGTCCCCCCCCATAATAGGACCCCCCCCGTAGGCATATTTCCCCCCCCCAGGGCCCCCCCTTTTAGGATAGTCCCCCCCAGTATTAGGGCCCCCCCTTTAGGCATAAATACCCCCCCAGTATTTGGGCCCCTGTAGGGATAGTGCCCCCCCCTAGTATTAGGGCCCCCTGTAGGGATAGCCACCCCCCCAGTATTAAGGGGCCCCCCGGGAGGCATAGTCCCCCCGTATTAAAGGGGGCCCCCCTTTTCAAAATTACCCCCCCTTAAATTTGGGCCCCGGGAAAGGGAAAAGCCCCCCCCCCCCAGTATTTAAAGGGGCCCCCCGAGGGATAGCCCCCCCCATATTAGGGCCCCCCTGTAGGCATAGCCCCCCAGTATTTTGGGGCCCCCCCCGAAAAACTACCCCCCCCAGTATTTGGGCCCCCCCGTTTGGCTAGCCCCCCCACATAATTTGGGCCCCCCGTTTGCCCCTAAACCCCCCCCCCCCACAGTATTAGGGCCCCCTGTAGGCATAGACCCCCCCCCAATAAATTGGGCCCCCCCCCCCGTAGGAAGACCCCCCCCCACAGTAAAGGGGCCCCCCGTAGGGATAGACCCCCCCCCAAGTTTTTAGGGCCCCCCTGGGAGGCATAGATCCCCCCCCCCCACAGTATTAGGGCCCCCCCCGTAGGAAAAATAGACCCCCCCCCAGTATTAGGGCCCCCCCCGTAGGAAAAAAACCCCCCCACCGTATTAGGGCCCCCCGGTTTTGGAAGAAACCCCCCCTCCCCCACAGTATTTAAAGGGCCCCCGTAGGCATAAACCCCCCCCCCCGGTATTTGGGCCCCCCTTAGGGCCCTGACCCCCCCTTTTCCCCCCCCAGTATTTGGGCCCCCCTGTAGGCCAAAAAGACCCCCCCCCCCCCCAACAGTATTAGGGCCCCCTTTAGGCCTAGACCCTCCCCCCACAGTATTAGGGGAAAACCCCCGTAGGCCCAAAAACACCACCCCTTTTTCCCCCAGTAAAATTTAAAGGGGGGCCCCCTGTTAAAAGGGTTAAACCCCCCCCCAGTTTTAGGGCCCCCCCTGGAAGGCAAAGCCCCTCCCACCCCCCCAAATATTAGGGCCCCCCCGGGAGGGGAAGACCCCCCCTCCCCCAAGTAAATTTGGTCCCCCCCGTAGGGTGGGCCCGGGGTGGAAAAAAAGGGGGGGCCGGGCCCCCCTTCAGGAGGAGGGGCCCGGCCGGGTCAGCTGCGCACTGTGACAAATCAACTAAATTAAAATTTGGGGCTGGCGCGTGTGCCGGAAATCGGGGCCTCCTTTCCCCTCTCTGTCCCCCGGCCCCCTGCTTTTCCCCGCCCTGCGGGGGGGATGCGGGAAAAATTTTTAAAACCCGGGAAACTCCCCCCCTCGGGGCCCGGGGGCCCCGGGATTCAAATTAAATTCTCATCCCCCCCGCCCCCAGGGGAGGCGGCCCGGCTACGGCAAAAAGCGCCCCCCAGGGACATGTTTGTTTGATCGCAGCGAGCAGCGGGGGGGGCCCGGGGGGGGGGGGGGGCCCCCCACCCCAGCACCGGGCCCCGCTCCGGGTGGCTGTAGCTGAAAGCGGAGGGAAGGGGGCTGTTAAAGCCCAAAACCCGGGGCTACCCCCCCCCCCCCTCCCCCCTCCCCCCCGGACCTCTCACCATGTAAGGCCGGCGCTCGGGTTTCGCCGTGCTCTACAGGTGTGTGTAAAAAAAAAAAAAAAAAAAAAGGAAATAAAACGGGCCCGCTGAAGCGGGCCCCCTTTTTCTCTCCGGGGCCCCTTTCAGGGGGGTACGGGTTGGGAACCCCCTGTACGGGGGGGCCCCGCTTGTTGGATACTTTACACAAAAGGAAACATCATCAAAAGCATAAAAAAATGTTTGTGTCGCATTAAACAAAATTTAAAAAATATTACAGGGGTTTTTCCCCCTAGCCCCTTTTGGGGGAACCCCCAAGGGGCTGACAAATTTTTTTGCTTCTTGCAGCTCAGTTTTTTGGGAAGGGATTTTGGGCAGAGTCACTAAATTTTTTTTAGAAGGGTGATGAATTAAAAGACAAATTTTTAGCTGATGAAATGTTGGGGGCCTCTGGGATGCATATTCCTTTAGCTTCCTTTTTCCCTTTTGGGGGAAGAAATTTAAACGCTATTTTTTTCGGGGTCTGACACTTTTCTGATCACTAACTCCCATTCATCACACGCCCTAAAAAAAAACAAAACCCGGGGTCCCCTTCCCAAAACAGGCAATGCAGAAAAGGGGAAAATTTTTGTGTCCAATACTGGCAGCCCTCAGGAAGTTTTTAACAAAGAAATACAGAAAAAATAACAAATGAAAACATAAAATAGGAGAATATTGCTATTACTGAGAGAGATGTTTTAATGACAAAGGTCATATACTGACCAAAACTTTTGGACTTTCTCCTTAGTTTAGTTTTTTTTTGTCATTTCTAGCCATATGACATGACACTGACATATGACACTGCATGTGTGTGTATGTGTGTGTGTGTATATATATATGTATATATGTGTGAATAAATTTTATTGATATATTATCACATGGTAGGAAGTATTTGTGAAGTGTAAAGAAAATGACACGCGCTTTCCAAATTTTGCAAATTAAAAAAATGAACTGCAATGACAGCTGCCGTCTGTTGGGCTCTGTCTCTACAAACTTATCACATCTAGAGGCTAGAACTTTTGCCTATTCTTTTTTGCAAAATAGCTCTAGCTGTCTCTGGTTGGTTGGTGAACATTTATGAACAGCAATATTTAAGTCCTGCCACAGATTCTCAATGGGGTTTAAGTCTGGACTGCTAGTACTGCATTTTAACACATGAATATGCTTTGATTTAAATCCTTCCATTGCCTGCTGGAAGGTGAATCGGTGCACCAGTCTTAGGTCTATTGTGACCTCTAAAGGTTCATTCACACAACTGATTTTAACGAGGATTTCATTGCATATTTCACTTTGATTTTCTTGTCATAATCCTTGTGTTAAATCTGTGGTGTTCAAGAAAAAAGAATGAACATAGATCATCATTGGATCCCACTCAGGGAGAGAATTACAATGAGGCTAACCCGCATCTAAAACCGAGGCAAAAAAAAAAACGTATCACACAAAATATCAATAAAACAAATTTAAGTTTGTGACTTTTTGGCTTTATCTTTCTTCTACTGTTCCAGCTTTGCCTGCATTTCATTAGATTTTTACTGTTTTACCACTTCCTGGAAGAGATAAAACTGCCATATTTGTTCACCCTTTTGCATTGTTTATATAGAAAAAAAATATTTAAAAGTTTAAATTACCCCCTTTTTGCCATTTTATAAAAAAAAAAAAAGATAAAATAATGAAACAGTTACATGTAATTCGTATTGCCACATTTGAAAAAGCCCGATCTATTTAAATATAGCATTTTTTATCCCGTACACTGAACACCATAGAAGAAGAAAAATTTCTAACACCAAGATTGCGGATTTTTGGTTATTTCACGTCCCCTAAAAATTGTAATAAAAGTGATAAAATAAGTTGCATCTATCACAAAATGTAACCAATAAAAAGTGTATTTCAGCCCGCAAATAATGCACCATCACTCAGGTCCATAGATTAAAGTACAGTAAATGTTATTTGTCACAGAAAATGCCACTGCAGCGCAAATTTCAAGAATAGAAAATGTTTCAATTTCTTTATGGTACTAAAGCATAACGAGAACCGTACATATTTAGAATTGTCGAAATCGTATCAACCTGCAGAATACATTTATACCAAAGAGTAAATGCTGTAAAAACAAAACCCCTGTAAATAGGGTGCAAGTAAGTTTTTAGTCACGTTTCGTGCCACTTAGAATTTTTTCGCCGTTTCCCAGTATATTCTATGGTATGGTGATTGACACAGTTAGAGGGTACATCTTTTCGTGCAAAATAAAAGCCCTCATATGTCTATCTAGATGGAAAATTAAAAAAAGTTGTAACTCTTGGATGGTGGGGAGGGAAAAACAAACGTGTCCTTAAGGGGTTTAAAAACTATGGGCCTCATGTATGAAAACTGTCTAGGTGTAAGACTTTCTTTGTTGCCCATAGCAACCAATCAGAGCTCCTCTTTCATTTCATATAGTGCTCTGAAAAAATGAAAGGAGAGCTCTGATTGCTATGGTCAATAAAGACAGATCTACATGTCTCCCTATATGTATATGGACATTCCCTTTAAATAAATAATACATTTCCTTTAAATATATTTTAAGTTAATCAAAGATGAGTTATGTATTATTGACTTGCACAACTTCCCCCCAGAGCTAGTAACTTAATAAAGGAGCACATTTTGTTTTGAAAGAAATATATGCAAGAGTGTAATTATAAGAAGTCTCATATATTATGATATCACCCCATCTGATTATTGCAGAATTATATTTGTACTCTAAACTAGATTTGTGTAAAGGATAATCCAGTGGCTTTTGCAGAGAAAGTGGCCATATGTGAAGAACCTCATGCTGCTTTTCTCACATTGAGCTATGAAATATCAGGTTATGGGTTTATCTGTCAATCACAGAATATAATCTGTATTGCAATGGTTACAGCTGGTAGAAAAATGTTACTGCAAAATGGCTAATACACCGTAAATTGATTGGAACAGTGCTGAATGTTCTATTTGGACAATCTGTTTTTGAGTATAATGTGGGATTAATTCTATTACAATTTTAATGAGGATTTGTAGGTTAAAATAAAAATGTATAAAATGCATACTGAAATCCAGAAAGCACTTATTGCACTAACCAGTAACTAAGGTGAGCTCTGGCTGTGATCAGTTATTCCAGCTGCACACCTGGACTCAAATAATACTGGACATTATGAGACTCATGGCAAGTGAAAGGCGCCAGCAAACCGACTTGATCTATTTCATTTTCTTCTTTTCAGTGTTAACAATGTTTTGCATGACAGAGCAGTGCAGTTGTCAAGTGCTGGAAACTAGAGATCTTGAATGCCAGTGTCTTTGCATGCTAGTGATGGTTATCTTCCATCAGGTTTTCCTTACCCCAGTGAGCAGATTAGTGTAGTTTACTGCATTACCTTGTAAAAAAAGAAAAAAAATAATCTTGAAAGTTTGATTATATTTATCATGGATCTTTTAAAAATAGAAGCTAGGTTGCCAATGCGAACAGCACGCAATAGGTAAAGCAAAAACAGTGTAAATTACAGGAACATTCACATAGTGACATTGTTTGATAGTAAGGGTAAAAGAAAGCATAAATTGTTAATCAGTCACATCGAAAAGGAACATTACCATAGTATAGTGTCTTTGCAACAGCTTGAGAGCCACAGGCTGTCGGCATCACAGGGTCCAAAGATTTGATATACATAAACACATGCGCACAGAGCATAGAAACATTCAGCTTTCTTGGCAACAGGCTCTCTGTTTTTGCCGCATTTTTCCTGTTTTAAAGGAATACTTCTGTGTTGTCTTTTTGTAATTCTAACTTGTTTTACATTTTGTACTTTACCTTATTGTTCGAACCAACAAGAGACTAAGATTTCAAGTATTTTGACACATCGCCTTTAGCAGTAGGGGTATATTGCAATACTGACGATGTATTATTGTATCAGTTTAACTTTTAAGACGTTTCATAGAAAATTCTAAAGTCTTGTAAAATTGATGGGTATCGTTGCTTTCCTACAACCAGCAATATATAATCACAGTCTATCCACCATCCTTTGTGAATTTCTTATTCTTTTAATTCAATATGCATCAAACATTGGACACAAGACAGTAGTTATAACGTATAGTTACAGTTGTGGTATACTCAAGGTTTTGTAGTCTGGAAAATGTATATCAAAAACAGAAGATCCATATAAAGTCCAAAGTTGGCAACAAGGAGAAGCTGCAGTGAGTGTGATGCACTCCTGTGCAACGTTTCGAAGATATTAGCTCCCCTTTGTTGTCTCAAAACAAAAGTTTAAATCCACAATTAATTCTAATACATAGTTAAAATCGTCCACAAAATATACACTGATCCTAACAAACATTAGAACTTTGTCACAGAAACACTTTTCAACTTAAAGGGCTTTTGCATTCATCTGAGCTTTTTCACTAGCTTAGATTTTCAAATCCAGGAGCTGGTCTCTCCTCCTAGTAGAGCTTGTCTTCCCTCACTGAAGAATGGTGAGTCATCACACCCCTTCCATGTTCCTGCTCACTCCCAAGTCCTCTTCTTCATTCTGTGTGAGTAGTGAGAGGGAGTGGATGTCACAGCTCTCCAGACCTCCTGCAATGGTTAGTTCTCATGCATGGAAAGCGGTCACCTCCCCCCGAGGCACCACAAATAATCCTTGTAACTAGAACACCTGCATTGGTGCAAACAGTTATAAATACAGTCAGAAATAATGAAACATATGTGAGAAATGCAAACTGTTCCCTCCTCTATCAGGCAGGAGGTAGAGGAGGAGGTAGGGAGAGTAAATCTAGCAGCTGAAGAGACTCAGTAATTTCCCAGATCCTTCACGTTAGAGCTGTCACTGAGAGAGGAGCAGAGAGAAGCACAGCCAAGCTGTTTCACACGGCTCAGAGGGGAGTGAGCATGACAGCCAATCACAGCAAAGGAGGCATGCCCAGCCAGGAGACTGAACTAAATGCAGGCACCCAATCACAGCAAAGGGACCGTGGCCTGACCCCAGGCTGCAGAATTAGCTTTAGACACACACAGATTAGCTAACAGCAGCTATATTAAATGATTTAGGTAATACAAACCAATTGCAAAAGTGCCTATTTTTACTGTCCCCGTCATTACAGATATGATGTTTGTAGCAAGAAAACCCCTTCAAATTCTCATTAAGTCCTTTAGGTGAAAGTGACTCAAGTGTCACTATCCAATACGCCTCTCGCTGCAGCCACCTACAGCATAAATACTGAAAATGGCTATATACTGTAATGCCAGGTATATCTGAAAAGCTGTTTTACATAACAACACGTGGCCTTTTCTAAGAAGTCTCTATTGTGTTCAGTACAAATAATGTTCCCAGATATTATCTCTTGCTACCTATTATATAGTTCCACTGACCTTGCCTCATATAATAATATGTTACACATACGGCAACCTCAATTGAGTAATTGGAAATACATCCTAGAGTCGCTGTAACAGCTGAACACTTGTGTTTTTGTTGTTCTATCTTTTGTTTCTGGTAAAATTCACAACAGTGAATACTATGTATACATAAATTATAATTTTGAAGACAAAGAAGCTGTGAGGAAAGGGGTATTGTACATTGTATATTTAGCACTATATCCTTATTTTCTACTAAATCTTTTTTTTACTTTTTTGTTTAATTATTAGTTATATTACATTTTGACTATCTAGACTGAAACATTTAAAGCAATATGCACTCAGAAGATAACTTTTTGTTACACATGCGCATACAGCTGTTGGTAATATAAATAATTATTATTATTTATAATATAATTTATATATATATATATATAATATATACTGTATAATACACAGTTGAAAGCAGAAGTTTACATACACTATATAAAAAAAACACATATGCACGTTTTTCTCACTACCTGACATTAAATCAGAGTAAACCTTACCCATTTTAGGTCAAATAGGATTACCAACATTATTTATATTTGCCAGAATAATGAGAGGTAATTTTTAAGGCATTTTTATTACTTTCTGCAAAGGCAAAAGTTTCCATACACTAGGATTGCTATGTCTTTAAACAATTTGGGACAGCCCATATGATGATGTCAGGTGTTTGAAGCTTCTAATAGGTTTATTGGCAACATCTTAGTTAGAGAGACACCTGTGGATGTATTTTTTAATTCACACCAGAAACACATTGCTTCTATGTATAACATAATCGAAAAGTCTAAAGAAATCAGCCAAAATATCAGGAAGAGAATTGTGGGTCCAGCCATCATACCGCTCAGGAAGGAGACGGGTTCTTTGTCTCAGAGATGAACGTGCTTTTGGTCCATGCATATCAACCCAAAAACAAAAGCAAAAGACCTCAAGAATATGCTGGCAGAAGCTGGTAAGATTGTGTCATTATCCACAGTGAAACGAGTACTGTATCTACATGGGCTGAAAGGCCATTCTGCCATAACTCCAAAAGAAACATATAAAAGCCATATTAATGTTTGCAAATGCACACAGCAACAAAGGCTTACATTTTTGGAGACATGTCCTGTGGTCTGACGAAACTAAAATTGAACTGTTTGGCCATAATGACCATTGTTATGTTTGGAGGAAAAGGGGAGAAGCTTGGAAGTTTAAGAACACCATCCCAATTCTGAAACATGGGGGTGGCAGCATCATGTTGTGGGGTTGTTTTGCTGCAGGAGAGACTGGTGCGCTTCACAAAATAGATGGCATCATGAGGAAAAAAGATTACGTGGTAATACTGAAACAACATCTCAAGACATCAGCCAGGAAGTTAAAGCTTGGGCAGCAATGAGTCTTCTAAATGGACAATGACCTGAAGCATACTGCCAAAGTGGTTACAAAGTGGTTTAAGGATAACCAAGTCAATGTTTTGGAGTGGCCATCACAAAGTCCTGATCTCAATCCTAGTGAAAATTTATGGGCAAAGCTGAAAAGGCAGGTGCGAACAAGGGACCTACAAACATGGCTCAGTTACACCAGTTCTGTCAAGAGAAATGGGCCAAAATTCATACTCACTATTGTGAGAAGCTTGTGGAAGGATATCCAAAACATTTGATCCAAGTCATACAGTTTAAGGGCAATGCTTCCAAATACTAATGACATGTATGTAAAGTTTTGACTTTGCAGAAAGTAAATAACAATTGCATGTCTTGCCATATGTTACTTTTTTGCTGTTATCCACCATACATTTCCCTCTGTTAGATTATAAGTGTGATAACCACCACTCAACAGGGATAATGGTTGGAAATTGTATTAAAAACAAAACCGTAATTACCTAGTAGTTTCCCTACTGTCCTAGTGCCACTGCTCTAGAGGCCAGTGATTTGTGGTAATACAAGATAATGTGGCTACACAGTAAATTAATGCTGGTAAGATGCTCTGGAGCGGCAGCGCTCAGAAAACATCAAGTCGGTAAGAACTGCAATTTTAATTATTTAATACAGTCTTCAATGATTAACCTATGTTTTCTAAATTCCGACAATGCTTTTAAAACCGCATTGTGTGCGAGTTAGAAGTGTTGACAAAGACCAACTAATTTTTGGACTTTGGCTGACACCTACATAAGTTGCACTTTTCTTTCATACTAGTACATTTAATTGGTTTTGTGTATTTGTGGACATAGTCTCTTTAAAGAGAATGTCTCAGTAGAAAGTCACCTATTATTTAATTTATACTTGTATGTTAAACACCGTTTTTAATTTTCCATATCACTATCAATATTTTTTTAAAAGACTGAAATCTGACAGTTTCCACTAAGCCTAATAATATATTCACACTTCCTGTTCTGTAGAGAAAACTTTTCTGCAGTCGCCTCAGCAGAGGCAGAATTACAATTAAAGGTGACACTAATGTTTGTAGATAATGCATGGTCCACCATTCACAATAAGAGATGATCACAGCTCTCCCCTTACCTGAACACCTGACTTCTTACAGGCCCCAGAACATGCATAGAAAACTCTCCTATAGAATTCATTGGGTCTGCTCCTGTGTCTGTGTAACTGCTGTAAAGCTGATTCCCTTTATGTATATTTTTTATAGATTATGAGCAAGATGGTAGAAAAGTTGATTAGATTTTCTGTAAAGTACCATAATTTATAAATATCTAAAAATTCTTTCAATTTTGAATCTATTGTTAAGCACAAGTTTATTTTTATATGCCCTTTTACAATGTTTACTGTTAGCATTTCTTTAACTATTTTTAAGATATTGCTGCTTTTCCAGAAAGCATCAATGTTTTAGAAGGTGTGTGTGGAGATGTGAGAACACCAGACAAGCTTATCGACAGTGTGAATGACACCAGTGATGGTAGACATGCGTGGCTCTCCCCAGTTCTTCCCGGATTGGTAAGTTGCATTCATTGATGTATGGAAACAATATGTTTAGCTTGAGGCACGGACGTTATCAAAATCAATTTTTATAAAAATTTGGTCATGTATCAGGACTAGAGATGGGCGAATTTCTCAAAAATTAGATTCGGTGACTTAGCCGAATTTTCCCAAAAAATTTGTTTCGGTCCGAATTACTTCGGGACAAATCGCGTTAAAAAACAGCCATTTCCAGGCTGCACAGAGCCTGCAGGGTGTTGTGGCACAATGACATTCTGGAGGTGGCAAAAACTGGAGTAGAGTGCCACACAAGTGGCCACAATGAACACAGTGCGTGGAGAGTCCACGGGCAGCAGCAGCATGAGGTCAGACAGTGGCACAATGACATTCTGGAGGTGGCAAACACAGGAGTAGGCCACAGAGTGGCACAATAACAGAATGTGGAGGTGACGGCGGCAGGAGCAACAGCATGACATTCTGCAGAACGTTGTGCCATGCTTAAATATGCAGAGGGAGCTTGGTTTGGTCTTCATACAATATTGTGTTTTAGTATGACACGCACATGACTAACGCCGCTCTTAAAATCGCTTCAGTATAAAATTTGCCTCAAGAGGGCAAAACTGATCAAAAAACTCAAGCGGGAATGTAGCCTGATAAAGTCATGGCAGTGAAAGCTGGAAAAAAACAAGCTGAGAGCTCAGGTGGCAACATCAGTGACAGAGTGTGGAGGTGACGGCGGCAGCCACAGCAGCATGAGGTCAGAGAGTGGCACAATGACATTCTGGAGGTGGCAAAAACTGGAGTAGGCCACAGAGTGGCACAATGACACAGTGTGGAGGTCACGGCAGCAGCAGCATGAGGTCAGACAGTGGCACAATGACATTCTGGAGGTGGCAAAAACTGGAGTAGGCCACAGAGTGGCACAATGACACAGGTGGAGGTAGCGGCAAGCACAGCATGAGGCAAGAGTGGCACAATGACAATTGGAGGTGGCACACAGGATGAGGCACAGTGGCACAATGACATTCATGGACGGTCGGCAAAACATGAGTAGGCTACAGAGAGTGGCACAATGACACAGTGTGGAGGTCACGGCAGCAGCATCATGAGGTCAGACAGTGGCACAATGACATTCTGGAGGTGGCAAAAACTGGAGTAGGCCACAAGTGGCACAATGAACAGTGTGGAGGTACGGCAGCAGCAGCATGAGGTCAGACAGTGGCACACTGACATTCTGGAGGTGGCAAAAACGGAGTAGGCCACAGAGTGGCACAATGACACATTGTGGAGGTCACGGCAGCAGCAGCATGAGGTCAGACAGTGGCACAATGACATTCTGGAGGTGGCAAAAACAGGAGTAGGCCACAGAGTGGCACAATGATACAGTGTGAGGTACGGCAGCAGCAGCAATGAGGTCAGACAGGGCACACTGACATCTGGAGGTGGCAACAACAACAGGCAGGTAGGCACAGAGTGGCACAATGACACAGTGTGGAGAGGTCACGGCAGCAGCAGCATGAGGTCAGAACAGTGGAACAATGACATTGTGGAGGGTGGCAATAAACAGCGGTAGGTTGTCACAGAGTGGCACAATTACAGAGAGTGAAGGTGACGGCGGCAGGAGCAACAGCATGAGGTCAGAGAGCGGCACATTGACACAGTGTGGAGGTGACCGCAGCAGCAACAACAGCAGCAGTGGTATGAGGTCAGAGAGTGGCACAATGACACGGTGTGGATGTCACGGCACCAGCAACAGCAGCAGCAGCATGAGGTCAGACAGTGGCACAATGACAGAGTGTGGAGGTGGGTGGCAATACCAGTCCCTGGTAAAGATTGTTGGTGGCAGATGGAGAAACTGTCAGCAGATGTGTGGCATTAGGAGGGTGGCGGCATCAGAATAGTGGCTGAGGCAGGTAGTTTGAACCCAGACTCATTTCTTACAGTTTGGGTGAGGCGTCATGGCTGATGTAGTCTGACGCCTAAGGCATTGGTGTGTGGAAATCCTGGCCGATCCACGCCTGAGTCATCTTGACAAAGGTCAGTCGTTCCACATTTGCCGTGGACAAGCGGTTTCTCCTTGGGGTAACGATGGCCCCCCACCGCACTGAAACCTGCTCTGATGCCACACTACTGGCCGGGCAGGACAGCTTCTCCACTGCACACTCGGCAAGTTGCGGCCACACAGCCAGTTTGGTTGCCCAGTAGTCCAGCGGATCTTCTAACTGGGGTGGCAAAGTGCTGTCCAAGTAGGCCACCACCTGTTGGTTCAGGGTCTGCTCCATGTCCTAATGCTGCGGCTGGCGACTGCCCTCCTCACCAGGCGGGTGAAGGAAGCTGCTCATCAGTGACTCCAGACTTAGGTTGCTGCTGATGGAGCTGGTACTGCTCCTGCCCCCGAACCTTCCGACCGCAGCCGCGGCAGTAGTAAGTGAGCGCTGAAGAACCCCCGGTCAGACCTGTCAGAGGAGGGACGATGCCGCACATAGGCAGCGGCCAACTGACTACAGAGGATTTCCCTATTATATTTGAGTTTGTCCTCCCTCTCAATAGCTGGGAAAAAGGCTCCCATTTTGGACCGATAGCGAGGGTCCAATAGGGTGGAGAGCCAGACGTCATCCCTCTGCCGGATGCTGACTATTCAGCTGTCACTAGCCAGGCAAATCAGCATGCTGCGGGCCATCTGCAAAAGTGACTCCGAGGGGCTCCCTGCCTCTATCTCCACTGTATACTGCTACGGTGCTTGTGGGTCATCTGCCTCGTCTTCCTCATCTCCATCTACCTCCTCCAGCTGCTCCTGCTCCTCCTCTCTTGTCACCTGGGTAGAAAATCCACTCATTTTACCAGACAAGGCTTCTGCTCCACATTCCTCCTCCTCCTCCATTTCAGTCCACCCCGGACTCATGTGGCCGCTAGATGTAGTCGCCATGTCTCCAGTCCCCTGCCCGGACAGATTTTTCAGCATCTGTTCCGGGACATGAAGCAGTGGAATGACGTTATTCATCCCATAGTCCTGGCGACTGACAAATAACGTCGCCTCCTCGAATGGCCTCAACAAACGGCAGGTGTCACGCATGAGCTGCCACTGACTGACATCAAAGTTACACAAGGGAGTACTACTGTCCGCCTGGATCAACAAAAAATCGTTAATGGCCTTTCTCTGTTCATACAGTCGGTCCAACATGTGCAGGCTGGAATTCCAACGGGTGAAAACATTGCATATCAGAGTGTGTTGGGGGAGGCCGTTCTGCCGCTGCAACTTGAGGAGGGTGTTCCTGGCTGTGTAGGAATGGATGAAGTGCATGCACAGTTTTCTGGCCAGTTTCAGAATCTTCTGAAGATCGGTGGAAGACTTCAGGAACCTTTTCACAACCAAATTGAACATGTGCGCCATGCAGGGCGCATTGACCATCCCTCCTCGGTGCAGCGCGGACACCATGTTCCTCCCATTGTCCGTCACCATGGTTCTGATTTGCAGTTGGCGCAGAGAAAGCCACACATCGATTTCTTGCTGCATGACGCGGAGCAGTTCCTCCCCTGTGTGACTTTGTTCACCGAGGCAAGCCAGGTGTAGAACTGTGTGACACCGCTGTGCCCTACACATGTGGTATGATGGAGCAGTACTTGTGGAGGCTGAGATGGTGGTGGTGGTGGAGGAGTAGGAGGCGGACATTGGCGCAGGAGCCGCAGTTAGACAACGTGGAGGAGAAAGCGCTGTCTCCTGTCCAAGTTGTTGGTGTGCCTGGGCAGGAAGCACATTCACCCAGTGGGCCGTAAAGGTCATGTACTGGCCCTGACCGTAGTTACAGCTCCAGACGTCCGCGCTGCCGTGCACCTTGAAACAAACCGATAAGCTCAAGGACTGGCCCACCTTCTGTTCTACATATTTATGAAGTGCTGGTACTGCCTTTTAGGAAAATAAATTACGGCTTGGAACTCTCTATCTCGGCTCAGCACAAGCCATAAGTTCTCTGAACGGTGCAGAGTCCACCAGTTGGAAAGGGAGGGGCTGCAGTACCAACAACTTGGACATGAGCACGGTCAGCTTCTGCACCTTAGGACGCATACTGTTGTCTCTTTGCAATCGCCTCGCTGAACGACTGCTGGCGCCATGAGTAGCGAGGAGCAGGAGCATCTGGACCGGGAGATGATGGCAAAGAGAAACAACTCCCTTCTGCAGAGGTGGTGGAGCCTTGACTGGCTGCAATGGCATGCGTGCCACTGGGCGCTGCTGCTGCTGTTGCTGCGGCGGCAGGATGGACCACCACATCTGAGCCACATTTCTCCCAGGCCACCGGATGGTGACGCTGTATGTGTTGACGCAGGGCCGTGGTGCCAACGTTAGCTCCCTGGCCACGCGTCACTTTCTGCCTACAGATTCTACATATACCCATATTCGGCTCCTCCGGTGTCTTAGCAAAGAACTGCCACACCGCCGAGTATCTGATTTTACCGCCAACGCTCCGCACTGAGTGACTACTACCGCCGCTGCCTCGCTGAGCCCCTGTGCCGCTACTTTCTTGGACCTGCGAAGCGGGTTTTTTACCCCGTGGCCGCTTGGCTCCCGACCTCACACTGCTGCTATCCTGCTGACTCACGGCCACATAACCCACTTGCTGGCTGCGCCGCTGCCTGACGCGCAAGCTGACGCCCTCTTCTCCTGACGATGATGAAGCCCTTGCCTCACCCGGCTCCCAAGTGCGGTCAGCTACTTCGTCATCTATTTGTGTTTCATCTTCACTGCGGTCCTCATCACCAGTCTTGGTATGCAGAGGCTGACCCCTTACAACATGACCTCCCATGCCACTCTCCACATCTATACTTTGCCGCCTACTGCAAGAAGCAGGGGATATTGGCCCCATTTCTTCGCTGCCAAGTAGCTGCTGACTGCCCTCCTCAAATTGTTCATCCTCGCTATATAGTGGCGCTGAGCCCAGACCACATAGTAGATCTCTGGCTGAGGGAACCGGATGGGACAGAGGCGGGTTGAGGACAGGTGAGGGCCGCTGACCCGCTCCCGGGCCATGCCAACTAAGGGTTGTGTCTGACCCACCGGGCTGGGGTTGTCAGATGTCATCTGGGAGGAAGTGGATGACCTAGTCAACCAATCAAGAACCATTGGGTTGCTGAACAACACACGGCCGCTAGATGACACCGGCAGTTCTGGCCTCACCGAGTGACCCCTGCTGCGACGTCCCCTTGCTGTGCTGCGACCTGGGCCTGCTCCAGGAATGTTTGTGCCACTGCCACTCGCAGGTAAAGAGCCTGCCACCTCTCTGTCTGACATACTGTTTGTTCTAAAATGTACAGACACTGTTTGATGAAGATATCTGTATATGATAAATACACACCCTGTATTTGACTCCAAATGAACCCACTAACAAGCTTGGGTAACCCTTGGATATAAATTGCACTCCACAAATGGGCAGGAAAAATTTACTTGTATGTGGCGTTTAAAAACACTGTGTATTTTACTGATTGTAAAAGCACAAACAGGCTTAATTAACCTTCTGTTATGAATTATGCTACAGGAAAAACGTCTTTTTTGGCGGTGAAAAAGACGGTTTCTTTTAGTGACCACAACAGCAGAACAACGCTTAATTAACCTCTGGATGTAAATTGCGCAAAAGAATTGAGCAATCAAAAAATGAAGTGGTATTTGGATTGTAAAAACGCTGTTTCTTTAAATGAATACAACAGGAACAGGCTTAGATAAGCCTTTGATATTCAATGTGCTGTGAGAAGATAGCATTAAAATGTATATGCAGCTGCATTGGACGCACACTGCACTTCAGTTCCAATACCCCACAAAATCAGAATTAGAACGGTAAGAGAAGCAGTCTTTGAGACAAGCTGTGACACCCCCCAAAAATCACTGTATAAAAATGAGTTCTTTAGTAAGAGATATCATAAGCAGCCGCGGCAGCACCTTCCCTGCTCAGTACAGTGAAAGCGGTATGAACTCTCAGCGTCGCGCCCGGACTTATATTGTGCGGTGACGTCACAGAATCCCGCTGGTCTCTGATTGGCTTCATCTCTGCACATGTCATGTATGCTATGCCCTTCTTCCTCCCAGAGTTCTTTGCCCTATGTAACGCCATGTGCTCACAGCCATTTTATCAATCAAAAGCACACTTCGTTCACGCGAAGTAACCCAAACTTCGACTTCGTTCAGAACAGTTTTCCTGAAATTCTAAACGAATTCCACTTCATTAGAATCAATTCGCCCATCTCTAATCAGGACTCTTTACATTTTATTAATATTTGCGGCGTTCACAAAGTATGGTTGGAGATAACTGTATTGATCTCGTTGGAGGCGAGTACCAATCTTTATTGTGATAAAAAAGGGCTTTATATGACGTGATATGAAAAAGTTGATGAAAGGAAGCAACAAATCAAAGATCAACGCAAGCACACAATAGTCTCCATCACACAATATAAACTCTTGTGTATTTTCTTCTGTAGTAAATAAACAAAAAGTACTTAGCAGTAAACCTTCTATGCTGTTTCACGGAGCCAAAAATAGATTCAAATTCATGCATCCTGTCCCTTCCTGGTCAGGCTGTGCGTGATTAGCATATTGGCATATTGACATGACAACAGGAGATGTTATCTAAAAGTGCAGAGAGCTACAGGGCTCAAAGTAAACAAACAAAGGAGACTACTTGTTTGAGATAACACACTGTTGTCAAGCTTCTGGCAGCCAGACCTGTAGTGATGTCATCCCTGCTATTCGATAACACAGAGCAGAGAGAGAAAGGGAGAGCTGGACGGTAACGTAGAGAAACCTGTGTGCACTCAAAGCTGATAATATATATCTTATCTCCTCAACAAAGCCAAAAAGATAAAGCAATATATTTGGAAAAACTCATCAATTACTGGTCCCTACATGTTAAAAGCTTCGTAGTGTGACAACCCCTTTAAGTTGAATTTGTTTGTAAAGTATTATTTTTATTATCAAAATATAAAAAAAGAAAAAATAATAAACATGAATATGTTGTTAATATTTTGATAATAAAGGAAAACAATATTATTTACTATTTATATTTAACCACCTGTATCTAAATTGACAAAAAGAAAGGGAAGGTATTTATTGCTTGCTTGACAATTCCAATGCAGCCCTGATGAAGGAAGTCATGTGTTCTTCTGAAACGCATTGGTAGTTTTGTATTGGACAGGCCCCCGTAGCCCAGGTGATTTCACCTTAGCCTGCCAGCTAGTTTGTATGTGTTAGAGACCAGAGAGCTGCCGGACAGAGCGCTCGGTCAATTGAAATTCAAACGTTCCTGACTTTGTCAGTGAAGTGGATATTGTACAGCTTACGAAAGGTGCTTTTAGGTATGTCTCAAGTGTTCTTGTATTCTTTTGGTGCTTTTATGTGTATTTTTAAATTACCTTTTGGAGTGATATATGGAGCTGATTGGGATAGAAGAGCTAATTGTGAATTAACCACTATTGGATCAGGTGTTTACCATTGCTTAAATCAATAGTGATTGTTGAGCTATTCTATTGCCCGTAATATTGCTATATTGAGTTGGGAGATATATAGAAGAGTTAGCGCTGGTGTCATTTGTTCTTACATATAATTGGTAATTTAAAGTTTAGAAAGCAGGCAGAGGAGTAATCCCTTGACATTTTTTCAGCAGCTCTCTCTTATATTGGCGCTTGTGCTTTATAATTTTTACTAATTGACCATTTAAAACATATAACTTAGGAGTGCTGTACTATAAGTGATTTCACATTGCTGGATGCCTATTGGTTCTTAGAATGAAAAGTTTCTCCTAAATGTTGTGGCTCCTCAGTGTTTCCTTTCACACTGCCAGCCACCTATTGTAAAGGAAACTGCAGAACGGCACCACTTTCTTTGAATGAGGTTTGTTTTGAAATTCCCTGCACTAACGGTGGCTGGAAGCATTGAGATGCAGAAGAATTGCAGAAAAAACCTTGATCCTTTCATCATGGTTTTGACACCAGCTGAAGAAAATATTATGTCAATGCCATAACGTATATTGATATGAATGCCCCATTAAAACTTTAGGTGGTTGTCCAATCAGTTTACGAACAAAACGAGGCTCAATCTGATGAAAGTGCAAATTTACTTTTCAGAAAACTTTTTCAGCTTTCTTTGTGACATAATAGCTTCAGCTTATTATATGCAACCATGTATTCCATATACGTTTGGAAAGTCTGTAGTGTCAAATCCTCAGAACTCTGAGGCTACTCACATTCCATATGAGATCAGTGTCTGGTCGACATTAGATGTTAGAAGGCTGTAGACATGTTCGCTGCTCGCCCGAACAGTCCTGTGGACATTTCAGAAGTGATCTGCTCCTCCTTCATGCATGCCCAGTAGATGTTACTGCACTCATTTAAAGACCTCATTTATGTAACAATCACGGTTTCGAAAATACAGCTTGGAACAAAGTGCACAGTGAAACAATACCGTATTACTAAAAATATATGATATTTATAAATAACATCTTAAATTGAAAGCTTTGTTAAGCCCCTTTGGGGCCAAAGATTCAAATTTAAAAATCCAGTAGGCTTTGCGCTATAGCAATTTAATGTTCAGTGTGCTTATGTTAGAAGCAAATACTTCCTCGACTATACACCACTTGAGATCACTCACTGTGTTTCTAGCCTCATATAAATGTCTGGCGATGCTAATTTCGCCACATTTTCCAGAGACCTCTTGAGTAGCGATATTAGATTCTTTTTTGTGCTATATAGGCGTATAGCAGAGCGATGTTCGTTTAATCTCAATTTAATGGTCCTAGATGTTTGACCAATATACATCTTGCCACAAGGGTACTTTAGCAAATAAACAATTCTTTTTCTTTGACAAGTGAAAACACCTCTAACTGCAATCTGATAGCCTTCAGTGTGATGAGATGTATTGGGGCCCTTGATAATGGTATTAGAGTTCTGGTATGACATAAACGGGTATGTTCCTGAGCAATTTGATTCAAGTCTCACCTGTCTATTGTAGATATGTGGTTTAATGTCTGATCGTATGAGCATGTCTCCAGTGGATCAACCATGTTTAAAAATAAATCGTGGTCTTTATCTAAATAGATAACCATATTTTGAATCGCTGAAAATTTTTTTACAGTGTTTATTAATGTTTTTTCTAATATTATTAGCATGTCGATCATAGGTAGAAATTAAACTAATCCTGTCACTAGTTTTCTTTTTTGTTGGATATATTAGCTGTTGTCTGTCCATATGTATTAGGCTAGTTCTACACAGCACAGGATTTTGGTCGGATAAAACGACCATACCCTGCACTGTGTAGACGTCAATAAAAAATCTGTGCTGTAGTCTATACAGTACGGATTCTTTACTGAGGTTTTCCTAAAACGAAAACCAACCGGCAGGACATAGAACTGACGTCGGATTCCCGCCCCCCTAATGTACTGGGCCGCCGGGAATCCGAAATCCGACCCCACAAAAAAACGGTAGTGCGTCACAGTCCAGCAATTTGAAAATGCCGTGGGATTTTGGGCGCCATTTTCAGATAGCTGTGTAGACCTAGAATTACAGTTTCCCTTATTTTCAGTAATCCCTCCCTTTTATAGCCTCGTGCTGAGAATTTATCAACTAGTTTTAACATTTCTATTGTGTTCTGTTCATTGTTTGACCATATTCTTTTAGCACGAATGAACTGTCTCTTTGGTATCCCTTTAAACACAGTAGGGGGAACGGTAGCTACTTCTATGTAATAAATTATTACATTCTGCAGAGGAAAGGGATGTAGTGAAACATTTCGCAGGCTCATTCTTTTTTACCTCTACATCTAAAAATTGAATGACCTCTTTATGTTTGGTTAAAGTTAACAGATGATGTGTTAATGTATTCAAAAAACACTAGGAGCTCTGGCTCTGAGCCACACCATAGCATAAAAATATCGTCCACATGTTTGAACCAGTGGACGATATTCATAGCATAATAGGAACTGAATACAAACATTTTTTCAAAAAATATCACATATAGATTTGCAACACTTGGAGCCACAGGGGACCCCATCGAAGTCCCCTGTAGCTGCAAGTAATGCTGGTCTCCAAAACAGAAATAGTTAAAAGACAGCACCAAGTCCAAAAGCATCATAAGAAATGCAATGTGTGAGTTAGTAAGAGATGGATCATCAGGCAATGCCTCTCTAGCAGCTTTACAGCCTTCTTTGTGAGGTATGTTAGTTAATAAACTTTCGACATCGAAGGTATATAACCATGTTACTTCAGTACAGTCAATGTTGTCCAGTCAAGGCATGATTGGGGAGTGCTCAGCCTCCAGAACACCCATGATCAGAAGAATTGATTCATGGACTCTTCATTGTTTATCAAGACACACAGCCAATTATATGGATATATCTCTGGGTAGACTGAGTAGCGTTACCAGGCACAGCCACAAATATATGTACAGTGGAGAGCTTGGAAAAACAGTAAGTTTGCTTCTACAACCCACTAAGCAACATGGCTTGTTTGTGCTGCTAATTGGTAATTAATACAAAATTCCAATTAGCCCCTTATGCCTATAACAATCATATTAAAATGTCCCAAAAATGTCACTTTTTATTGTAGATGTTGAACCTTACATATGCATAATATATTCCCAACCATTTGCACATACCATCCACTGGAGAAGAATTTATATGAAATGTGTAATTCACAAATTCAAATAAAATATTTATTGGTCACTGACTGACCAATTAGACTCTTAGGGCCTCATGTATGAAAACTGTCTATTATCTCTGTTCCCGAGATAATAATTGGATCATAGAACTAATGTAACAAAGGTGGAATAAACAAGAAAGACATGTGATACGAAAAACTTACTTTGTGTGTATGTTAATAAATAAGCAAATATAGTAATAAACTAGAACTAAAAGGGTGATTTAATACCTTCTTTTTTGTTTTTTTTGTTTCAAAAAAGGCTGCAGTTTTTTTGGCAGTTCTTCATTCAGTGTTTGGAGCTAAAGCCAGAAATGAATTTAAAGGGAATCTGTCATCAAATATTTTTTTTTTATTGATGAAATATTGTGTGCTAATTTTTGTCTAAATTTTTACTATATTTTTTTCTTTCATTTAATTTGAGGTAAATATTAAAAAATGCATAATAATTTTCAATATTTCCCACTCCACCAGAGGGAGCACATCCCAAAAAAATAATTTGGTTCATGTACAAAAAGGATGTTTTCAGCACTGCTGTGAATGTGGGCTGGTCTGGTGGTGACCTCACATGCCTCCCCCTCCCCTGTGTGCATAAAGAGGGGGATGTGGATTGTAGACTCTGTAGCCACTGAATCACCATTTTATTGGTGACTGAGGACACCATACAAAGCTGCTGTGTATCCATAGCTGAAAAAGAAATAACTAGAGTGAAATTGTGATTACATTTAGGGTCTTTGACGCTGTGTTACATACGCTTTTGGATACGTGTTTGGATGTCTGTCGGACCATAAACAGACCCAAACATGTATCGAATAAATTGCGATGTGATTTTACATTGCTGTTTATTAGAAACATGCATCGGCGTTCACACGAGTGATCACCAATTGCATGTCTCACTGCGTCTTTCGGAACCGTTCCAAGAATTGAACGAATATTAGCGTCAAAATGTGTAAAAAACAGATTTTGGCGTCAAAATGCGTAAAAAACGGATTTTGGCGTAAAAATGCATAAAAAACGGATTTTGGCGTCAAAATGCGTAAAAATGGATTTTGGCGTCAATATGTGTAAAAACGGATTTTAGCGGGAAAATGCGTACAAAAGCGGGTTTTGCTGGGAAAATGCGTAAAAAACGGATTTTGGCGACAAAATGCGCAAAAATGAATTTTAGTGACAAAATCCGTGGACAACGGAGTTTAGCAGCAGAATGCGTAAAGAACGGATTTTGGCAGCAAAATGGGTAAAAAAATGGATTGTAGCGGGAAAATGCATTGAAAAAATTGGATTTTGCCTGGAAAATGCGTGAATAAAGGATTTTGGCGCCAAAATGCGTAGAAAACTGATTTTGGCAGCAAAATCCGTAAACACCAAATGTTAGCGGCAAAATGTGTAAAAATCGGATTTTAGTGACAAAACGCGTTAAGAACGGATTTGGGCATTATAATGCGCAAAAAAAAACGGATTTTAGTGTCAAAATGCGTAAAACACGGATTTTGGCATTAAAATGCGTAAAAACCGGATTTTGACATCAAAATACGTAAAACGCAGATTTTGACATCAAAATACTTAAAAAACGGATTTTGGCGCCAACATGCGTAAAATAACGGATTTTGACATCAAAATGCATGAAAACAGATTTTGGCAGCAAAATGGTTAAAAAACGGATTTTGGCGGCAAAGTGCGTTAAAAAAATAGATTTTGGCGGCAAAGTGCGTAAAAAAGGGATTTAGACATAAAAAATCAGGGAAAACGGATTTTGGCAGCAAAATTTTTTTAAAAAAGGGGTTTTTGGGGGGCAAAGGCTAAAAAAAATTTGTTTTTGGCGGCAAAGTGGTAAAAAAGGGAAATTTTGGCGGAAAAATGGGTTAAAAAAACGGTTTTGGCGGCAAAATCCGAAAAGAAATGGGGTTCGGCGGCAAAAACCCCTTTAAAATTGGATTTCAGCGTCGAAGTGGAAAAATTTATTGCAGAAAAATCTTAAATTGCGCAAAAAAACGTTGCGCAAAGCATGATCACTTTATAAAAAAAGCACACGGGGGACACTTGTCTGTAGATTGAAAAGGTGGAACCACCCGACTCTGTGCTTCTCGACAGCCTTACGGGAGCACAGAGACTGTGCAGAAAACGTTCATAGTCCAAAATCATGGCCCCCCTGTCCCTGCGCACTAGAGCAGGCTGAGGTTCAGCAGGAGGGCTAGTGAGGGATTAAAGTGAAGAGAATAGATGGCAGTCTTTTTAATTGTTCATACACAGTTGATTGACGTTTACAGCTGTTTTCCTGTATGTCATGCAAAACATGACAGTACAATAAAATGCTTTTCTAAGAGGGTTAGTGTTCTGTTACACACAGGAATCATTGATCTCACTGTCTTTGAACCTTTACCAAGAAATTGAACGAATATTAGCGTCAAAATGTGTAAAAAACAGATTATTGCGTCAAAATGCTAAAAAACGATTTTGCGTACACAATGCATAAAAAACGATTTGCGTTTCAAAATGACAGTAAAAATTATTTTGGCGTCCAATATGTGTTTAAAAACGATTTTACGGGAAAAGCGTCAAAGCGGGTTTTGCTGGAAATAATGCGTAAAAAAGGATTTTGGGAAAATGCGCAAAAATGATTTTAAGTGACAAAATCGTGGACAGGGTTTAGCAGCGATGCGTAAAGAACGGATTTTGGCGCAAAATGGGTAAAAAATCGGATTGTAGCGGGAAAGGCATTGAAACAAATGGATTTAGCCTGGAAATGCGTGAATTAAGGATTTTGGCGCCAAAATGCGCATAAAACGGATTTAGCAAAACCTAAAATCCCGTCAGAAAACCTGATTTTGGCAGCAAAATCCGTAAACAAATGTAAGCACTTACAAATGTGTAAAAATCGGATTTCAGTGACAAAACGCGTTAAGAACGGATTTGGGCATTATATGCGCAAAAAAACGGATTTTAAGTGTCAAATATGCGTAAAACACTGGATTTGGCATTAAATGCGTAAACCGGATTTTGACATCAAATGCGTAAAACGCAGTTTGACACAAATACTTAAAAAACGGATTTTGGGCCAACATGCGTAAAAAAAACGTTTTACATAAATGCATGAAAACGATTTGACAAAATGCGTAAAAAACGGATTTATGGCGGCAAAGTGCGTTAAAAAAATAGATTTTGGCGGCAAAGTGCGTAAAAAAAGGGATTTAGACATCAAAATGCATGAAAACGGATTTTGGCAGCAAAATGTTTAAAAAACGGATTTTGGCGGCAAAGTGCGTAAAAAAATTGATTTTGGCGCAAAGCAAAATACGGATTTTCGGAAAAATGTGTAAAAAACGGATTTTGCCGGCAAAATCCGTAAAGAAATGGAGTTCGGCGGCAAAATCCATTAAATGGATCAGCTGCAAAGTGAGAACTTTTATTAGCAGAAAAATCTTGAATTGCGCAAAAAAACGTTTGCGGCAAACGCATGATCACTTTATGAGGAACAAGCACACGTCGGACACTTGTCTGTAGACTTGATAAGGTGGAACCACCGCTCTGTGCTCTCTGAAGCTTACTGGAGCACAGAGCAGCTTCGAGAGTTAGTGCTCCACAATCATGGCTCCCTTACATGCAGACACTAGACAGAGATAGGATACAGCAGGGAGGGGCAGTGAGGGATTAGTTGAGAGATCAGATGGCAGTCTTTAACTTGTTCATAACAGTGATGCTTACAGCTGATTCTGTATGTCATGCAAACATGCAGTACAGAAGTTCTGAAGAGGGCATGTTCTGTAACACAGGATCATAATAACTGTCTTTCACTGAAATAAATGTAACGATATAAAAAGGTATGAAAAAACACATTATTGCAACAACAAAAATTGCGACACAATCCCTTTAAAAGACATTTGAAATTTAATGGAAGAAACATTTTTTGTTGGGTCCATTTCTGCCTTTGTCTCAAAAATGTGCACCAAAAACCTGCAGTGACATTTTAAATAACAAATAAAAACCACTTTATGTTGAACCAACATTAACTAGGTTTAAAAACATTGTATCCCTACGTCTTGGCTAGAGAAGCCAATAATAGACTAAACAAAGGGGACTATGGAGAGCAGAAGGGATGAAAATCGAGAGCGCTTCCATGCTCAACAACAAAGACTAACAGTAGAGAATTAATAATTAAAGCATCTGGTGTGAGCAAAAGAAAGTTAACCAAAAGGAGAAATATGAATATAAATGATCAGTAGGAACAGAAAAAGTTGAGCAAATGGAGTGAAAAGAAGAAAGTTAATCAAAAGGAAAGACGCAAGGGCGATTCATGTGGGTTATAGATGACACAAGAAAGCTAGATGAGAACCTGAAGAAACAAATGGCAAGAGGAGGAGTGATTTGCTTACAGCAAGAATATGGTAACTTTCGAAGTTGTAAAGTCGCTGAAAGGATGGTAGAAAAATGTGCGAAAAGATTAAGAACAGTAGATGTGGTTTTTACAGTTGTTGCTGCTGCCAAGTTCCAAAGACATTGATCAAAGAAAGAGAGAGACAGTCTTTGCTAAATATGAAAGGGTGGAGCAGGGATAAAGAAGTGTGGAGAATGAAAGGTTATCTAAAAGTTGATCATTCAGGTGAGAGGATAGAAAATATAATAGGAAAAGGAGTGGATAGGAAGGTTTGTGATGGTATGAGATGGAAAAGAGGGGAATGAAAGCTGATGAGCTAAGGACTTTTGGGAGATGAGTATAGTGGTATTGATGCCTTTAATATACAGTAGGGTTATAATAACGCAGTGTTATTGGTGAAATAAAGAGGTTGTGATAAATTAGGGGTCTAGAAAGCCTCTCCAGGTTTTCCAGGTGCCAGTTTCTTTGCTATTGAGATAACACTATGCAATACGTGGGATAAAAATGTGGGTTAATGCCAACAATGAGTAGTCTACTTGTTGTTCAACTAAGGATATTTCAATAATGAACTCTAAAACAAATCAAGGTAATTACACTAATGATTCTGGTGGGGGCTTCATAATAATATCAAACGATTAATAGTATGCTTCAGTGTTATTGAAGAATTGAGCAGAAAGTGTTTCTGTTGGCTGTGCAACCAAGCTAATGAAATTCTGTTTAAAGTGGTTATCATTCTTAACCTTTTGGGGGGTTTTGTTAGTTTTTAGACAGTCTTATTGGGATATTTTTTTTGGTTTTTCTATCGTTTTCTATTCTTCAATTGCTGATGTATTTACACTGGCTAAATTTAATACACATTTAGCTGTGCTGGACTATTTCAAATAGTGGTTCTCAACAGTTTTGTCGACGGTTTTAGTACAGACATGGCCAATAGTGTATTCCGATATTGATAGTTGATAAGGTTGAAAAAAAAGACAGATGTCCGCCAGGTCAAGGCACAAACCCATATGTGGTGAATGCCAATTGCCCCGTACTAGAGAAAAATTTCTTCCAGTCTTCAATAAAAACCCTTGTTGAATATCCCATCTCCAGACTACTATTAGGACTAAAACAAATAGTTATTTTATATTATGCTGAGATAAGTACTTTTTAGTGACGCATTAACTGGGTTCTACTGTATTAACTGGGTTGTAACTGTATAGCTTCAATGTAAAGTAGTCAGTATGTAAAAGCTTTTTTTTGTTTGTTTTTAATTGAAACTGTTTTTTTTCATAAGGTTAATAGAATCTATGTTGTTTTTGATCAACCAACAAAAGTGTCTATGATCAAACTATGGAATTATGCAAAGACACCACTAAGAGGTGTAAAAGAGTTTGGTGTAAGTATAAAACATTAATTATTGAATGGTAATTGATGTAAAGTATTTTTTAAATTAGTGATCTATCTGGTAACCGTGTCAGTAGACATAAGTGTTATTGGAAAAAAAATATTTATTTTAGAAGCTAATGAGACCTTGTATTATGCAACAGTACATGATTATAAATGAGAAAATAAAAATCGTAGATTTAAATGACCTTACATAATATTTGTGATAAAGGGTTTTTTATTTTTAGAAAGCTGCTTTTTTCATTTTTGTTCAGTTCTTTATAGATCCAGAGAAAAGGCTTGCAGGCTAGAAGACTTATAGTTCGGTTTCTGGCTTAAAAAGATTTATTGCATGTGATGTCTTATGACCAAGAGGTATCAATCACAATTATTGATTTATGTCAAACTGGAATAAAAGTATTACAGTCACGTACCAGAGATGTGGATTCCGTAAGACCTAAATTGTTTGGTGCTGGCTGGTCTGGATTGTGGAATATAACACATCTCTTACTTGACCCTCCTTACTTGACCCTTAACCTCCGCAAGGAGTTAAAGGCTTTGCTTCAGGGATGTCCCTAAGTTAGGTTCCCCAAAATAGTCATGGATTGGTGATAGTAGTACTTTAGAGTAGTACCATAGTTGGAAGCAATTGATCACTAGAAGAGCAGTCAGGATGTGAAAGGCCAAAGGATAATATGGGAGCATAGTAAGGAATGGAGTCAGGGGTAAAACAACTGGTACTAGATGTACAATCCAGGTGTGAGGCAGAAGCAAGATCCAAAAAAAGTCAGAATTGGGAATAACTTCACAAAGAATGAGAGCCACAAAAGCTTAGAAACCTTAGGAGCAGCAGAAGAATAATCACCGGCAAAAACTGCAGATGCCCATCTGGACCTGGTACTGGAACTAAGCAAAACGAGTATGAGGCTTAAAGAGAATCTGTCACATAGTTTTTGCCCCCCTGGCTGAGGACAGAAACAGTAGTGTACAACCTGCTGTTTCCAGCGCTGTGTCCCTTATTCTGTAAGATGCTGTAGTTTTCGTGTATTTAATGCTCAAATCTGCAGTTTTCAGCCAGAAGAGTCATTTGAAGCGTCAGTTTTTTTCAAACCCTGCCCACCTGAGGCTAGCCCCACCCACCTCAACTGACAAACCTATTACTTTGAATAGGTAGAAACATGTGAATAACTGTCAGTGGGCGGAGATAGCCTTTGGTGGTTGGAGCTAACACCTGCTCATGAATAAGATTTGAGGGGTAAATGCTTTAAAACCAAAGCATCTTACAGAATAAGGGACATAGTGCTGGGAACAGCAGGTCTGACACTAGCTTGTGCTGCCCTCAGCAAGGGCAGCACCTATGTGACAGGTTCCCTTTAAGGGGTACTTAAAATAAATTTTCTTAGAATGCTGAGAATCATAAACATCTGTTCAGGTCCCAAAACCCAAGCCTGCCCAAATACATATTATATTATACATAATTAGAGAAGCTTGTCTGAAATATATTCTAATTCTAACTGATTCTTCTCACTCCTTCATGACCAGACCCAAAACAGCCCAGACAAGCCATTCTGCAGTGAAATTATAGAGCTGACTTTTCAGTCAGCAAATTGCCTATCCTATTTTTTTTTTTATTTTTTTTACTGAGCTGCTGATTTGCATGCAATTTTGCAGAAAGTAAAGGCTTCTGGGAAAAGAGCTGTAGAGCTCCACAGCGCCCCGTATTGGATGCAGTTATCCTCAAATCACAAGTAGCTCACAAGAGCCTTACAGTGTGAAAATGATTTAAGCCAAACCAGTGAAGCTCTATTCCCAGAAGCCTTAACTTTCTGCAAAACAGTCAGTGAGGTCTGAAAGGGGCATAAATCTTCACACCACCATCTTGATGACTCTCCCCAAGGAGAGATATTTCCCACTCTGTAGTTTTGCAGGACAGGCAATATTGTACCAATAATTTGTCATTGTAGTAATGTCTTAAGAACCTAATTTTCTTTCATTGAAAATATATTTGTTTTTATATTATCCTATTTGATTAGGTAATAATTTTGTTTAGTGTTTGAAGTGAATTTGACTCTATCTGTTCAGTAATTGACATATGTTTTATGTACAGAATTGATAGCATTTTCTTTCTGCTTCAAAGGAAGCATATTTTCAAACTGCGTTTATTACGTTTAAAATAATATATTGATCTAAGACAAGTTTATAATCTCTTCCATTTCATTCTTTATTTTCACAATTATTACTTTATAACCATGTATATTTGCATGTTTCATTCTTCGTAATTGCCTGCAGTAAAATATTTTAATGGTTTTGGAAATCC